>JANIPN010062222.1:0-50956 GCA_027478595.1 Erythroxylum anguifugum
GTTTATGCTTTCAGCCTAATTCAATTTCTAGTCATGGAAGAAAAGTTCCTTGAGCTACCACTTCATTGCTGGATTGGTTTTGAAAGGCTTAACTAGTCGTCTATTCACAATAATAGAGCGACTACGGGATAATTATTGCTAGTTGAAACTCCAAAAGTAGCTGGGAGGTGATGTTTTGGGAATCAATCTCGGTTCGGCCTATCAAGCGGCTGGGCTAATGACTTGACGATGATATGAATGTGAAGTAACGAAAAGGGCCATAAAACGGTATGCCTCACCTAAATAGCTTCAAAAGATTACCTCAATTACAAAATTTTACTTTGGATTCTGTGCAACAATGGAATTACATTTGTGCTGGTAAGACAACTGAATATCTGTCAATCATTCACGGTTGGTTCTCTATCGAGACCTACTTAAGGCAGTTGTTGGGTTATTCCGCAGTTGAGTCAAGAAGATGCTCGCTTTTAAATAGTCTTAACCATTAATGTCAACTAAATTGCTCGCCCCACCGGTTATATCAGCTTTAAGCAACCTTGATATAAAGCTCAACTTCTGGTATCTCAAATGAAGTTCCCTCTACAGAAGCCTAGTCTCTAACGACCCCTCTGACCTCCTCGTTCATTTAAATGTTTCTCAAACTGTTACTGTAACCTTCGTTTTGCGTAAACCACGGTCTACGGTATTGAGCATTCAGCCAAAAGTAACCCCTCTAACCGAGATTTGTGTTTCGTCTCAAACATGTAGAAGTAGCATTGTTCATCCTTCTTCACGAACCTTCGTACTAGATATCATCTTTTTTAAGTCGGGCAGTGCACTATTCGCTCATGTGCTTTTACTTGCATAGAAAAACGGTACAGTCTACATAGCAATTACTAAATTAGAGGTCAAAATGGTCTAGGCTTACTTCTAAAGCTGATTTTGGGTTATTTTCTCTGCTTTTCATAGATTCAGCCACTATCGCGGATGTTAAATTTATCGAAAAACATCAATTTCTATTTTAGTATCTTCCATTCCCGTTTATGAAGTTGCTGATTCACATTTCTTACAGTTGGAGGCTAATGTTAGAAGTCTTTTCATCATAATGATGAAGATATCTTGAGTTATGATGCAACGTCAGACTTCTAGCTCTACTTTTTTGCAGGCGTGCGCCGTTTAACAGGAGGTTTAAAAGTATGCTAAAACTCACAGTAATGTTCCTAGAGTTTGAGCACATTAGGAACCATAGATTCAAGTGTAATTGATTATAGGCCATTGCAAGATGTAAAGCCGTGAATCTGCCAACTTCCACGCTCAAATACCTTAGAAAGAGTAGTCTTAAGTGCACACCTATGAAATCGTCTTCCCACAGCTTGAAGAAAGCTGCAAGAGGCAAGTTTCCAAAGCACCAATTTATATAAGCGAGTGAATGAAACAGCTCAACTGTACTTTTTTTTATCAAATCGCTGTACGAAAGTTCAGATAGAGATAGAAGTGTGTGATGCGGCTACCGTCTTTGTTCGGACGAAGCTTGACATCATGACATATATCCTGGTGCATACTGCGCTACTAATATGGAATGAGCTCTCTCTGATCTTCAAGCTTTTACAAGTTCTGCAGCAAGTAATGTAGTTGTATGACGTTTTAATATTCGATAATAGTAATGTTATGAATGCAGCATCCATGACAAGACTAGCTATGCCGCATTGCAAACATAAAGCCCTCCAAAGAATCTACTCGCTTACGTGCTCATAAGATTTGAAATCCAGGGAGATCACCTGCTAGAGAACTAGCTTATTTCACTGATTCCCTTGAAAAGTCTTCAAAATGGATTCTCCTCGGGCCAAACGATCGAATCGAAAGCGAGTTGAGTTAGTGAGACTAACAAGAGACAAGGTGGAGTTAATATAGCTTAATAACTTATTGACATGAGCACGGTGATGCATGACTTCCCGAATGATGCAAAATAGAACAGTGACAAAGCCTAATCAATGTTGCATTCCAGAAAGTCGTTAGAAGAGCCAAGGCTGCAACGGCATGAAGTGACCACTGTTCAACACTCAACAACCTCTCGAAAAGCTTAAGAAAACTACAGCATTTAGATTACTAACGCATGTCTAACACACATTGACAGTGGTAAACGGACTGATAGCAGCAGAAGTAGCAGCTACAGACATCTCTGAGGCCACAAATTCGAAGATGCGTCCTACCCCAAACCAGGGCAGGCATAGAGCGAAACTCAGTGAAGTTCAGGATAGATTAGAAGTTAGAAGTAGATTGTTTGGACATAACATTTCAATTTCAAGGTTCCCATACATGAAGATTCTTATAGAGATTGAATGACCCCCTAGTAGAGGATCTGAAATCCTACCTTCGAAATCGCCAAATACCGAGCATTGTGGTCAGCAAGCGTTCGATATAATAGAGTCAGCATGAAACACAAGTCACAAGACCTACGGCCACCCCTTTCGGCGCTCAAACCAACACAACCAACACTGAAAATCCGGTTGCATGGCAAAAGAACCGCACAAGTATTTAACTCATCAAATCTTTTGACAGCAGTTCGTCCGGCGTCGCATTCCACCCCATTACTAAAAACAAAACCAACACGCACGATGTTTCCCCCGAACCATCAAAACCCGCCTATCGGGTATCCATCATGTCAAATCCTCCCAACTGACCGATAACAAACCACTCGTGCGTAGAAAGCAACACCGGCGTTGCAGACGAGACACCCGCCAATTCCTTCCGGCGGCTGCGCCATCGGGGCATGACGTCGGCGTGCCCACTCGGCGGGGCGCCCTAACAGTCAGCACCAACAAGGGTGACTTCGAGGAAGTTTTACTCGACAACGACGATGACGGCGACTACGGCGATTGAGACAATCCGAAACATTTCCATAACAAAGGGTTCAAAGATAGAAATAATGTATACTAAGATGTCATAGTAGGTAGGTATTTTGCTGTAGTGACTAAGAAAAACAACGCTTGGCCTTTATAGGGCTGTAACATGAGTTTGCGGGTCATTGAGGGCGCGGTCGGCGACTCGGCGCGGCGCTTCTAGCCGGGGCAAGTAGAGGAACTCGGCCCTGCTAGGCTAGAATCCAACGTGTGCTCGTTGGAAAACGGTAATCAATAGCATCATTACGAGGTTTTGTATCTGAGAAGTTTTTTGCCTTTCGTCAAAGAGACTTTGAAGATAACTGAAAGTCCTGATCGATTCAAATCGTGACGAAGTACGTATCTCCATCTCCGTCGCATCAACCGTCGTCGTCATCATCGTCATAATAAACTTCACGGTTTTAAGTAAACTGTCGCGCGCGTGTATGAGAATTTCGCAACGACGAAATGACGTCGGAAAAGAACCCCAAATGACATATCAAACGAGAGCTTTGACACCTGAAGTTTTTCCGTTTCACTGAGGACGCGTTACTCACTAAGAACAGTATCGTACTCTTCAACAGGGGAATCTGGGCGTTAGCCCGAAGTCCGAGCGGGCTTCTCTACCTAAACGACAACCAAAAAGACCTGATTATTCGAGCGATTGTAAAATCCCGTCTTCTTTCCGGAACATGAACTATCGACTGCCAAAACGTCAGGGTCTAGGGCAGCTTTGATCATTAATAGTCGGGCATAAACTGATCGGCTTTTCAGGGCCTTTCCGTGAGGCCGCCTTACCGCAGTTAGTTTCGGTCCCGCCTGCATTATTGACAGGAATCCGGGGGAAGATCCGTAAAACACGTTTCTTACTGCGTCCACTGGGCCTACAATAGATTTGAAAATAGAGTCAGATAGGAAGGAAGTAAGCGTTTGTGTCTGTGTCCGGTGCGCCTCTCTGTGGCACGGCGAGTATGTTTGCGTGTTTCCTCTGAAATGGAAACAAGACGTGCATATTGAAATTCATGCGTGCCCCCGCAACAGAGTAGCATTCCCTAAAACATTCCCTAAACCACAGTGTTTCTCGCCCCCCCCTAATCCCTAGCTTCCAGATAGCGGGGCGTGGGGGGAGGAGGCCAGTGAAAGGCATGCAGGTCGAAGATCCGGGCTGCTCGCTGCTCGGCGTCAATGCATGAATTAACTTCTTTACTATCGCCGTCTATCGGGTGGTTTTTTTTCTTCATCCTGCTGCCTCGCCTGCGTGAGGCCGACCACGGGGGCGATCTGGAATTCTTAACATTTTCTCTACGCCGCTGAACAGCAAATGTTTCAGGAATAAGGCACTTGGGGTTGGCCCCGGGCATGAAACGATTGAAACGATTGAAACTAGGATGTGCCGTTTCTACTCTACATAGTACGTATCTACCCTACTGAGATGCCTGAACCTGATATGAGCGTATGGGAATGCTGTCGTGGTCTTCTTTTAATATAGAGACACCGGTCTCGACCATAGATGGGTCGGTGCTATTTTCTACAATAGCCAACGAAGATCTACATAGTACGGTTGTGCAGTGACGACCGAGATCTATTTTGTTGACAAAACAATGCAGTTCGTTCCAGGGACCCAAGAACCCTCGATCCGTGCGCCTCCACTAACTGTCAAAATATAATTTTTTTTCGCTGGGTCGGCGACCGACCGCGCTTTGGTAGTATGGTAGTTCCAAGGCTTGTGAGCAGAGAAGCCGGGAAAGGTTACCACCAGAAATAAACAAGATGTGGTTAAATATGCATCTTGCACAAAGGATAAAGAATTTGGGGGGGTTACTGTAACTACTTCTTTCGCCTATCGCAGCATGGGAGCCAGTGGCGGATGCAGGTTAATCTCGTTGAGTTCAGAACGGTAGAACGTGTACTATAGTAGTAGTTGTTTTTGCGCCGAACCGCGCAACGAGCGTGTGTGCTCCGACACCACAATCTCGGATTCTCGGCGTTGCTATGCAGAGCGTGCAGATTGATATAATTACCCGCGCACACCGGCGATGGGCTGTGCGACGACATCTCTGCCGCGAGCCAATAGCTAGGCAGGTAGCGGAGAATATGAACATGTTGGAGTATGTTGGTTTGGCTGGTAGAGTATTATATACCCGGATTAGCGGAAATTCGGCATTCTCCATGCCAAATGTTAATAGAATTTTATGCTGCTAATTATCGTTTGGAATGAGAGTTGATAGTTTTTGATTATCCTAAATCATATCACGGACCGATAAATCATAAGGCGGTCTGTTCTCTGTGGTCAGGACGAGAAGAAAAAAATCTTTCCTGTGGAGATGTCATATCTCGGGCATCCAATGGCAGTGAAGGTGGTGACGACGGCGATGATGTGGACGCCCTCAGCACCAATGGTACAGTTTCGTCGAGGAAAACTTATCGATAGAACCCCCCTCCCTCGTGCTTGAGATGGGGTCTGTCTCCTGTCGACATCCGTTAGAGTATCCGCAATTACCCATTTAGCAGATGTGGACTGAGCGCTTCTGTGGCCTGCAGCATTAATCACTACGTGTACGAATACCAGTGCGGCCATCCCTTTGTCTTCCCAGAGTACTCTACTAATCGAGAGCCACACTTACTCCTACCCAATATCCACATTTGAACTTTTTTTACATCCATCTCTCCCTCTCCCTCTGACCCCTTAAAAACCGGCCTGTAGTTTTTATAGAGCAGATCCCACGGGTGTTGGCAAAGAGTGGGTTTCGAAACCAGCCGACGTTGCAGGCGTCAAGCCAATCAATGCGGCGCTGGGCCGGCGTGTTTCCGGATCGGAGAAACTCACCCCTTAAGCCTGCGTGAAGAGAAGGAAGAAGAAATAATGCGAAGAGCAGCCCCACGTGAAACGGTCTAAGAGGGGGATGCGAGGCCATTGGCTGGACGGGAGGGGTCTAGGCTACAAACGGTTTGGGCTGACGTGTGGATTGCGAAGTTGCGAACAGGCTCGTGGTCGTGCCGGACCCCGGGTGCCTCAACGCTTAGGGCCTTCTTGGGTGCACTGAAATTTCACGCAGGAACAGGAGCGGCAAAAAGCGTCAGCGGAAAAAATAATCAGCAGGAAAATAGCAACTTTGGTAAGGGAACAAGCCCGCCAAACCCGCCAACCCACGTAGACAGCCCTGCTCTGGCGCCCATATCGGGAATGGTGTCCACTGGGCCAGGTACCGCTGCAGATCCCAGCCAATAGACAGCCGCCAGACCCTTAACCCCCTGCTTAGAACTTTACCACAGTAGACCCGACCTTAATTTAATATCGGCACCCCCTGCCCCCCCCCAATAATGAATGGCCCCATGGATGATGGCCGCCCCGGCTCAGCAGGCCTTTGACACCTTGACTACTCTCTCACGCTCTCTCTCACCATCATAGTATCACACCTGCTCCCACACTCCCACTGTCCCACACTCTCACGCTCCTCACACTCATCTCACACTCCTGCCACACCCCCCCCGGTCAGCTGGGTGGGTGCGTGTGCCCACTGCCCAACACAAGCGCCATCATCCCTTCTGTTTCCTCTGATCTGATCTGCTGCCTTCTTTCCCTCCGCTCATCCTGCTTTCTCTTCCTTCCATCACCACCACCACCTCCTCCATAGCCTCCGTCCAAGCACCCACTGCTGCAACAGCACTATTCTTTCTTTATACCTTTCTTTCATCATTCCTTCATTCATACTTACAAACAGACCCCTTTCCCCCCACACCTTTCACATTCACTCTTTTCTTCCTTCCCTCCATCTATCTACAACGTCGCTAGACGCGTTCCCACAAGCGCTCCGAGCAGCGTCAACAGCTTTCACCCTCACGGTCCTTTCACAAACACACAACTCCAGCATACGCCTGCCGTTGTCACGCTCCTCGGACTGAGTCTGAGCAGCTGATCGTATTTGCCTTCTCCACCATAAATCAAACATACATACCTTCCTTCGTCAAGGTCTGCAAGGACGTCGCTGCAAGCTAGACGACCTCCTCACTTCGAACAAGATAAAAAAAAAGGTTCAGCTTAATTCCTCTACCGCTACAGTTTCAAGGGATCTGGTGTCCTTCGGAGCAGTTTCTCGGACAGCTCCTTTTTTAAAGTCACCATCTTTTCACCTGGACATCATCTCCGAAAGATCTTCTACTAACCGCCGAAATCTCACTATCCTTCCAAAATGTCGTTAGCTAGAGCCTTCACCAAACGCATACGCTCGTCAGAAGATGCGTCGCCTCCGAGCCGCGGCTTCGGCACGCGCAAAGGCAATATGTCCATCGACAGGACCAAGATCTCTCTGCCTCTGGGCCTCATCTCCTCCACCAACAACCTGGCCTACGACGCGCCTGATATCCCCTCGGGCGCCTCGCAGCTGCAGCTCCAGGACCAAACCAAGCAGACCATCATCACCACCACCATGGCCACCCTCTCGGAAACCGCCCTGTCGTCCGCCTCCAGCCGCAAGTCGTACGAGGACAGCATGAAGAGTCCTGGCCTCAGTGCCACCAGCAGCCGGACCAGCGCCGAGCCATCCCGCGAGCCGAGCCCTTCGCTGAGCCCAAAGCTTGGGAAGAGCTTCTTCTTCGAACGCGGCGAGCTGAGCCCCGAGGTCATGATGCAAGAGGCGGCACACAAACTGGGGGGCTCGAAGACCGAACCCAGCGAGGAGACGCCCTCGAGACAGAGATCCCCCTCGGTCGAAGTCACCCAGCCGATCGACGAAGAGACGCAAGTCTCTGCGTTTCCGTCATCGAGGCCCAGCATCCCTCAGCGTGCCCCCTCGCACACCAAGAAAACGCATCAGACTCTTGCCCGAAAACGCTCCCAACGCCTCTCCTCGCCTCCCCCCATCAACCGCTCCTCCTCTCAAGTCAAACACGCTTCGTCCGAATTCCAATCAACCCACGTCCCCACCGCTTCGCTACTTGGCTCCATGCCGGAAGCCGACCATCCTTTCGGTGCCGAGCTGCAGAAGGTAAACGAGCTGGCAGAGGAGTTTGGTATGAAGGATGTAGCCATCGTGGACGAAGAAACTCTCTGGCTCAGAGAGAACGGACTGCGGTGCTTCAGCGCAGAGGATTACATCGGGGAGATTCGACCACTCTTTGCGGTTGCCTTTCCCGCACAGGAGACTTGGTTGTAAAAATTTGTGGCCTGGTGCAAACCGATGATGCCCTACTTCTGAGAAATATTTGTTGAACCTGCTACGCGGCGATGGGTAACCTCCTCGTCGCAGACCGTGGATTTACGGTTTTGTATATACAATATCCTTCAAATTCCTTCCTTAAAATTGGTCGGATTTTTATCACTTTGTTATTATCACTTTGGACTGCGAGAAGGTCTGTTCAAGTAAGGATGGGGTCGGAGTAATCGAGATCACCTTACTGTCACCGGATCATCACTCTACTTTTTCGAAAAAGCTATCAGCAACATCTAACTTTCTTGCCTGGAGGTCTGAGACTTTCCCGGGCGTCTATCTCGGCCCAATTTTTTTCGAGAAGACTTTTGTTGGCTACAACAAAAAAAAGACTATTTTCCAACTGATATACCCTCCTTATGGCATGACGATTTCCTTGACTCTACGAGGGCGATATTGGCCGGCGTGGGGTACAGGAGTTCTTATTAAGGGAGGGAGAGAGGGAGGCAGGGGGGTTTTTTTTTCCTTTGCTGTTGCAAGGATGGACAGATGGACGTGATGCAGAGGTGTACGGGCGATGTGATTTGTGGATGTGAAAATATGGTGTTTATTTGGATTGAGGTTACGAGAGCTGTGTGATAGTCGCAAGCTAAATGGCTTGGATTCTGGTGACGGTGAACGAGATGTGCGATTGCTCTGTACAGAGGATTCAGGGAGTTCAATCAACATATGCTTCAAAACCATTCTAATTTCAGATGCTTGCCTACGTGCGTGAATGTAAAGAGATTTTATGTGCCTGCTCAACCACCGGGTGGAGAGGCATGTGTAGCGACTTCAAGTGACTCGAACAGCTGAGACGTCATCTGGTTCAACAAGTGTCTTGGCTTCTGTCAAAACGTCCTTGATAAAGCAAGCAGGCCTAAATCCGATCGTCTATTCTTACCGCAAGCCATCACTTACCCTTAGCCAAGAGGAGTCCACAGCAAATCGACTTGCTACCTATCTGAAACCTTTCCCCCTATCCTTATTCCCTTACTCATCACCCGCATGGCCAGGCGGCTAAAATGAACATAAAACTACAAAAAAAACCCTATGAGTTCGCCCTTCCAGGATCCAGGCCCGGAACAAGACCTGAACACTCCTCATTCATTCACAGGGGTTCCTACTACAGCGGAAACTCGTTTCTCCCCTAGGTTCTGAAACTCCGTCCCCTTTCGGTTTCAAGGGGGATGGAGTGGAGTGGAGAAGATTGGAGGGAAAAGGGCGGTCTTGTGGCGCTGGCACTCAGCGCGCGCGTTTTTGGGGCTGGGGGGAGTCGCGGCTGGAGGTACAAGTGAGGCGTTCGTTCAAAAATTTTTGATGGTTTCGGGGAAATGAGAGAGATGAACGGACTAAAGAGTAAGATCTTTTTTTATTTCACTTTATGAACGGGGCGTATGGAAGGTAAGCTTTGAGGGGCCAGGCTCGCAGGGCTGTGTGTTGCGTTATGTTGCGTTTGTAGTTTCGCGGGCTTCGGATCCTGAACTCAACTGAGCTGAGTCAAGCATTATTGATTGTGGGCCACTCCGCAGACGTTGTCGATGGGGCAGTGCTTTGCTATTGGGGTTTAGGATCGTCTCCGGAAATGGTGCTGGGAGCATGCGTGCATTGTTTTTGGTGATTACAGTCCTTGAATGCCTTGCTTTTGGTTTTATTGAGGTTGCTGTACGACGCTGAGGCATTCATTAGATCGACATATATTCCTTGCTCGGCTAGTTTTGGGTTTGATTCATTTGCTCCTTTGCCGCTAATCGGGAACGTCATGGCGATCCTGGTCGTTTATGCGAGGATGACAAGGCAAATTAGCCGGGACCTGTTTAGAGGTATATTCAGAGGTATATAAGCTCATCACGGCAATCACTCTATTCGTCAAACAGGTGCTGCTCAAGAAACGCTAAGCCAGGAAACTTTGAACTGCAACATAAGTCGTAGACTATGTAAAATGTTATATAGAGTCACGTTTCATAGCGAGTATCACAGACACATTTAAGACGTGATGATAGGCGACTAGTTCTTGCGGTGGCATATTTCCACGCATTGAACGATGAATATGGAGGTACAACGAAAATGTAAAGCTGGTACAGTTCAGTTCCTGGCCCATAGCAGTGCGTAGGAAGGCTGTTAACGGAGGCATGACTAGCGAAAACGGACTTTCGAAATAGCCCATCATTACTTGTAAAGTCTCGCTGGCTCCAAAGCTTCGACATTCGTCTAAGCACCGTTTTCCGGGCAGTTACTGTACCACAGGTCACTCAATACTCTGCCTGCGGGATGTATTCTGCTGTTAGCTGGGACAATTAAAAGCATGGCGCTTGTGATTGAATGAACACAGTGGGTTTGAATTAGAGTCCTAAAGTCTATGCTTTCTGAGTTATGCTTGCCGTCTAGAATGCCGTGTAAGTCCACTCTAACTAAGGTCATGTCACATGGAGTTGACCATAGTGGAGCAGGTCACTATCGATATAGTGGCATTGTCATCGGCTATAGTACGAGTACGGTATCTCGTTAACTAAGTGGTTGGTAGATTGTTGGTCTGCCTGGAGACTCTTTAAGAGTTGCTTCAATTGAAGCCGGTTAGAACTCAGAAGGCTCAAGTATGGCGGTAAGTAGGCGGCAAATTAGCCGGTTAAATATTTGATCATCAATGATTAAATACGGAAACAGATTGATTTCCTAATTGATTTCCTATGGCTCACGGCATGAGGAGAAAAAGATAAGAACAGAGCTAGTTGAACCCCTGACTGAATTGGGTAATTGAAGAACAAAAGCTTGGCATTTCTGGCACCCGCAATTTTTCCACTGTGGTCGCCGCACGGGAAGCCGCTCTGGAGACTCCATCATCCACTGCAGTGTGGGTGCATGAAACGCATTACTCCAGCGGCAACCCCACGTATACAAGTATTGCCTTATCTTCTGCATGGGATTTTGCTTGCCATCTAGGCCGTTGTCGAGCAAAACCAAAAAATAATCGATTTACGAAACAAAGTATCGAGTATATCGTATCACGACTTAGCTATGTCTCCAACACTGTGACATCAACCGCCCTTGTTGATCCTTTTCAAAGCTCCACAGCCACTTTTCGTCAATAGGGGCACCGCCTGATGCTCTTATCCTAACCCGCAATGCCTGACAAGGAGCCCCCCGACGGCTCCTCGCTACCTTCGACCCCGTCATCCGTGCAAACAGCGTTCAAGCGTAACTCCGGCGCCCCTATCGATACAGAGCTTCCTGGAAGCTCCCACTCCAACACTAGCACCCATTCACCTCCTATATCACAGTCTCAGTCTCAGTCTCAGACATCCCCGCAATCACCCACCCACACACGAACCTACTCTCAGACGTCCGGCCCTCCCTCGCCGTATCGAACGCGGAGCGATGGAGCCCCGAGGCCTGGTTCTGCACATCGCCGCATGAGTTCTAGTGAACAGGTTCCTGGCTTAGCTCAACCAACAGGTGCTCGGGTCAAGGGTACTAGGACTAGTCTGGTTACCGAAGCCAAGGGTGGGAGCACCCAGGATGCCGTTGTGGAGAAGGGCACAGGCGATGATGAGGCAGATAAAAATGCAGAAGAGGTGGTGAGAAAGATAAACGAAGGCAAGATAAGAGAAGAAAGAAAGGGTGAGGTGGAGCTGGATGAGTTTGGATTACCGATCAAGCCTCGACGACGGGCACCGAGTGTTAGCGAAGGGGAGGACGACGACGAATTTAAAGATGCCGAGGAGACTTTAGATCAAGAATCGGAGGGGGAGGGCAAGAAAGATGGCAAGACTGAGAGTGCCGAAAAGGATGATAAAGGGCAAGTTGATCCGAAGGAGAAAGGGAAAGACGGGGACTCTAAAGGTCACTCGTCAAATCAGGCCGCCGACTCAGAGCCGGGCGAGTCTAAAACGAAACCTCGTTCCGACTCCAATGTCTCTACTGCTCTCAGCACACGCTCACGAGGCGAGTCCACGCTGGCTCAAATTATCGAGGCCGGTGCCGAAGGCGCGGATGAAGCCCGGGGAGGTGTCTCCCAGTTCTCTCATCAGGCGCTCACGGTACAGAAACCTGAGGAGAAGGACAAAGAAGAAGAGAAGTGGCAGGACATGCCTGCATACAGTAAATTTGATCTTTACGACGACGAGGGGCGCATAGTTGCAAAGGGCGATAAGGATTTCGAAGACTCGGACGATGAGCCAGATGTGCGGGGAGGAGCTGGTAAAGGATACACGCGTATCAAGCTCGACGACGATGCGAAGAGCCAGACAAGTATGGATGAGAATACAAGCTATTTGTTTAAAGATGGTAGCAAGGGCACGCATCTTCAAGAAGATGACGAGGAAGCAAGGGATCCGTTGAGCCAAATGCAGGCCACCAAGGATTTATTGACAGAAGGTCAAAGAATTGCATACGTAGGAGTGGTGAGGCTTAGTATGGTGAAAATGATTAAAGATATGGAAAATATGGAAGCTACAAAAGCAGTGAAGAAAGAGCATACTACGTCCATAGAGAGCTCAAAGATGTGGAGCCAGAAAATGATGGTAAGGCTTTATGCACATATGGACATCGATTCTTCTGGTATGTCAATGTTTGGTAAAGAATACAGTGTCTAGGGCAGAACTGATATGTACAGAGCAAATCATGATCGAGCAGCTTGCAGAACATGGAGTCGAGCCATCGGACCTGACACCGGCTCTGATGCAGAATGCTCGCGTCAAGAACTTAATGGCTGAAGAAGCTGCCGACGAATCCAAACAAAGTCTAGACAAGCCAGATAAGGCGGACGATAATGACAAACCAGACGACAAGGCCGAGAAAACCCACCGCCAATCATCCATCTCTAGTGACTCCACCGAGTTCGACTCGCCACCTGCCTACGATATGCACCAACATGACGAAATGACTGTCCAAAGGCCATCTGACTTCTCTGAAGAGAAACATATTGACATAGATATTCGGTGGACAGTACTCTGCGACTTGTTCTTGGTTCTTATTGCGGATAGCATCTATGACTCGCGTTCACGTGTTCTTCTTGAAACAGTTGGTGACGCCATGCAGATTCCTTGGCTGGACGTCTGTCGTTTTGAGAAACGCATTACGGACGCTCTGGAAATGCAGGAACAAGCGGACCGTGAGAACTGGGACGAAGCAGAGCACATGGAGTCCCGTAGAAAATTAGCGTTAAAGCGGCGCTACATGATTATGGGTCTAGCAACAGTAGGCGGCGGCTTGGTCATCGGATTGAGTGCCGGACTCCTGGCTCCTCTGATCGGCTCAGGTCTCGCGGCAGGGTTCACAGCTATCGGCGTCACAGGAACAAGCGCATTTCTAGGTGGTGCCGGGGGAGCTGCTATCATTACAACGGGCTCAGCCTTATCTGGAGGTGTTATTGCTGTTCGTGCAAGCAATCGTCGGACGGGCGCGGTCAAGACTTTCGAGTATCGCCCTCTACATAACAACAAGCGTGTGAACCTCATCGTTACGGTGTCTGGGTGGATGAACGGCAAAGTTGACGACGTGCGGTTGCCCTTCAGCACCGTTGATCCTATTATGGGCGACATATACTCCATTTTTTGGGAGCCTGACGTGCTGCAGAGTATTGGTGACACGATTAGAATTCTCGGCACCGAAGCCCTTACTTCGGGCTTGCAGCAAGCTCTTGCGACCACCGTGCTCTCTGGTCTGATGGGTGCTTTGGCAGCACCGGTCTGGCTCTCGAAGCTCTCGTATCTACTCGATAACCCTTGGAGTGTGAGCTGTGACCGTGCAGATGCGGCAGGTTTGATTCTTGCAGACAGTCTGGTGGACCGTAACCTAGGTGCGCGGCCGATTACATTGGTAGGCTTCAGCTTGGGAGCGAGATTAATCTTCAGTTGCTTGAGGGAGCTTGCCAAAAAGGGTGCTTATGGCCTCATCCAAAATGTTTACTTATTTGGGAGTCCTGTTGTGGCAAAGAAAGACGACTGGTTGAAAGCTAGGACTGTCATAAGTGGGCGATTTGTGAACGGGTATGCGAGTAATGACTGGATTATCGGTACGTTCTCTATTTTCTTTTCCCAAAACTTACTATGTACAATGTAGCGGTGACCTCTAACAGGACTGTAGGCTACCTTTTTCGTGCAACCTCTGGTGGTATCTCGCGTGTTGCGGGCCTCGCTGCCATTCCTGACATACCTGGACTTGAGAACCACAACGTAACAGCGTTAGTTAATGGTCACATGGCGTATCGTAATGCGATACCGAAACTACTTCGCGAGGTCGGATGGGAGGTGGAGAGCGATGAGTTCACAGAAATCGAAGATCCAGACCCGGAGAACCACGAGGCGCGACAGCGAGAGCTCATTCGTGAAATCGAAGATGCACGTAAAGAGGCGCAAACTAAGAAGAAGAGTAAATTCAGCTGGTTTAGGCGTGCGCCTAAGGACAAAAAGAGTTGGGAGACGTATGAGGCTGGCGAGGGCGACAAGAAGGATGGAAAGGAGGCGAAGGGAGAAAATGACTTGTTAAATACGAGCGTACTCTTTGATATCGATGCCATCAAGCGCGAACTCGAGAGCGAACAGTTCGAAATCAAGCAACTGGATAGCACACTCCCACCGATGCAAATTCACCTTAGCCCCAAGCCTAGCGAGGCAAACGACGAGGGCGAAAAGAAGGCGTCCCAGACAATAGAGGAGCCAGTCAAAGAAAAGAAAGACGAACAACCAAAGCCCGATCGTCTCAAGAACGGCTACGCCGAACCGCCACGCCCCAACTACGACTCGTGGGAAGAATACGACGCACAGCTACATGGAGATCCATACCACCAAGCCGCAGCAGCCGCGCCCTCCATGTCATTCGAGCCCCCACCGGCCCGCAGCACGAGTTCCGACGCCGTTCCGCGCAGAGAGTCGCCGGCGAAGCAAATAGATGCAGGCAACTACGACGACACTGACAAAGCGGAGAGACCGGCGCTGAAGAGCGCAGCGACTGATCCGTCAGGGATGGGGGCGGCTAGTGTCGGACTTGGGGTCGGAGTCGGAGTTGCCGCTGGTGTCGGTGTGGGTATGAGCATCGATCACAATGCATGGATGGATGAAGAGGATGATTTCGAGAACGCGGGGAAGGGGGAGGCGACGATGAGTTTTGAATGATGTACTGCCAAGAAGAGGGCGGACGATAGATGAACTCAAGAAATGAGGCTTAATGACTGGTCATCGCTTTCGCTTTTTTTGTTTTGCAGCGTTCGCTTTAACTATCCAGGAACGGATTCACGGCATTTCTACAGGCGTGGGTGCATGGGAAGCATTCTTTTTGTCTAGTTGGTTGAAGACGCCTTGTCCTTAACGCTCGCATATGGTTACTTTTGGTTGTTTGGGGTTATTGGCGACTCGAGAAGAGATTGGATCGCTGTTGGCCCCGTCGAAGATCGCTTCGGTATATCCCATCAGCGGATGGATATTGTAGAACTACCAGTTCAAATAAACATTGAAAGCTTAAATATCAACAGGGTTACCCAGTATGTAACTCTTACCGCTCTTTTGGTGTCTATGAAAGAATACGTCGCTAGCATCTCTTGAGAAGACTATGCTCCAGCCATTTCGTCAATGTACGTGATGGACGACGATCAATCCTATCCCCACCCACACGTGCTTATGTTACCCCTGGTTCGGATTACTGATAGTTAATACTGCTTATTTTATATGGGACACTGCCACATTGCAAGGACAAGAGCTGCATCCCGCGCCTTCCGGACTCTGCCAAGCCTTGCCAACACAGAATATAAAACTGCGATGCTCTAGAAGCAGGGCAACAACGACTCAGCCATCATCGGAGCATCCGAAAGCCGCAGGCCTCATTGGCCACGCGTATACTAGGTCTTACTGCTGGTGCGGCGGTATGACTGCTCTTACCGAAAGTTAACATCGCGTGCATGGGCGGGCCTGATTCGAAACGATCTGACGTGAGGCATTGCGGCACCGAACGCCTCCAAACGAGCGACTCTCGTGACTGGATGCACATCATCAATTGCCTTGCAGGGCCGCACACCAGTGGTGAAATATGGCAAGCATGTGTCATATACTGTATAGCCATTCAGTCAGGTTGAACGCTGTCCAATTTCTCGAATGAATACTTGAGAGTTTTTTTTAATATTTATCTGCTTGAAATGCCACTTCAAGGCTTTGCGTTTCTCCGTCTCGTCCACTAAGAGTCGCTGAGTGGCTAGTCGCGCCGCAATTGAGCGACATATATGCCTACTTAATACTTGATCGCGAGGCTCTCCATGCTGTGCCCTACTGTAACCCAACATGAGCGGCGTGCCCTTCGGCGAACGTAAGCGGAAGTCGGCTTCATGGCCTCATATGACGAATCTTACAACTGTTTAGCTAGCTGAGACAATAGAGGCAGTACATCCTGCTTTGCCTTACTCCGAAATCTCCCCCAGAACATGTGATGAAGCAATTAAATCTTACATGGGAAGAAAGGCGAAAATTGGACCCGACGTACGCTTTACGCTTGCCTGTGGCTAGCTGGAAAAATATGATTTCTATAATGTATAAATGCATGGGCTTCTCCGACACAATCACTGCTTCGTTCTTGTCTTCAGTTTGGCCCAATTTTATATTCTTTATTATTGGTTGTAAGTTGGCAGATTACTGCGTATCAAGTCAGATCCAGGCACCATGAGGATCGTCACGTACGGTATACTATCCATTATCAATGGAGCAGTGGCTCTGGCGGCTGCCACCACTTCTCCAGATCCAGTCTGCATCATAGGCGCTGGCCCGGCTGGTCTGACCGCTGCTCATGATCTTGAGGCTAAAGGACGAAGCGTTGTAATATTCGATAGGCAACCTTTGGTCGGCGGCAAATGTCAATCTTACTACGAAAACAATGCTTATCATCCTCTGGGAGCAGTACTTTTCACCAATGGTACCTATAGAGAGACGTTAAAGATCATTCGAAATACTACGGTCAGCGTTACGCAATCCCTCAACGGCTCTCCACGATGGAGCTATGACTTGAGGAATGGTTCAATAGTCCCTTACGAGAGTTTTACGCCGGAGTCAGCAGCACTTTTGGCCGAAGAAATCGCGCGGTACAGCCAGTTTTGGAATACTTCCTTTGCTCCAATAGGGGGGATCGGATATAGAAACCCCATCCCAGGAGAGCTCACCGTGTCGACTCTTGAGTGGTTTAATCAGAATGGATATAGAGTACTACCTGTCATCTTCAACCTTGGAATGTTTGCATTCGGCTAGTAAGTTTCCAAGTTTTGCACTCTGCCTCTGGATAATGTGCGAAATTCCCCCAACATCTATAGAACTAACGTGTGATATGCAGTGGCGACATCAGACAAACTCCGATACTTTACATGATGCAATTTTTCCAACCCGAGGTGGTGACTGGATTGGCAAATATCACTCCACGTTACATTACCGACTTTCATGAGGTAATGGTCCAATACGCAGAGAGCATCAGAGGTCCTATTCACCTGAGCACCACTGTATCCAGGATTGATCGCAGTGGGCCGAGCCCTGTGGTGACCTACAGCAGCAACGGCAATTCCGATGGCCAGGAGCACCAGACATGCTCATCTCTCATCCTCGCCTTCCCGCCTACTGTCTCTTCTCTCACCGCTGCCAATTTAGACGTAACCCCTACCGAGCGAACTCTCTTCTCCGAGGTCGAACTAACAAACTATTTCTCTGGCGCGGTAAACATGGAGATACCCGCGAACCAGCTGTACTACGCCAACAGCAGCACCGCTCTTCTCCCGCCGGACGCTGCGGGCGAGCCCGTCGGTCTGATACGCTTTTTCAACCAGTCCCGCATCGCGACCACCTGGTCCTGGGGCGGTAGCTCCGGGCAGGTGTACACCAGGGACCAGGCTTACGACCTCCTGCTGGACACGCTCTCCAGGATCAACAAGGCAGATCCCGCGAACGCGGACTCGACCTCGGCGGTTCCCATCACGCCGGCAGACGTCAGGGACTTCCGCTCGCAAGAATACTTCCCGCGAGTCTCCGGCGAGCAGCTCGCTGCCGGTTGGTATCTGGACTTCGACCGCATGCAGGGCCAGCAGAAAACTTACTATGTCTCTGGCTTGAATGCGTTCGAGATTGTCGAATTTTCGGTGCGTGCGGCGCAGGATGTTGTGGGGAGGTTCTTCTAAACGGGGTTGTATAGTATTAAGTATATTCTATTAAAGCTTGCTGCTAGTCCAGGGCTTTGTTTTTGCGCGGTACAATGTATCAGTCTTGCATCACGTCAGCAGCACTGATCGATATATTTTATCATTTACGTGTTTATTTTCTAGCATAGCTCTAGCATTAGCAATACTGGCGTAATTTGGACACACAATAAATACGTTCGTGATCTTCGAGGTAAAGAGATTTAAATATATTCATAAAAAAATGATAATTATGGAATTCGGCTATCTTCTCAGCGTTTGACCGTGTGAGGATTATTAATGGTTGGAGTTTTCTTAAAAGTAGTTGTCTGTGTACGCTTCGGAAGAACGCACCAAAAAATATATGTTCTGAATAGCATAAAGTTTCCGTGAAGTGTTTTAATATTTGTTAAAAGGAAAGTAGCTATCCCAGTGTAATTTTGTCGCGATAGATGCGGGCACGTAAGTGTCCTGCGAGGTTCCCCAGCATGTGTGTATCAAATTTGATGCTATTCCAAAGTGTTCACCAACGAGTATATGACATTCTAGAATCGAAGCTTGTTCCATCTGCATCTGGACTATCTGCGCGGTGCTTTCTACGCAATTAGTGCAGTGGTGACTTGTTAATCTCTGAAGATAGACTCAAAACTCTAACCCATATTCTTTCATGTGGCCGCTCCTGGTCTTTCTATGTATCTGGGTAGGTAGTCAAAAGATACGCTAGGCAGTAGCATATGCTTATCAGCAAAGGAGTAAAGACAGAATCACAATGCAAAAGAACCGAAAAAACTAACAGTTTCTATGAATGTAGAAAACAAGTGAAATTCTTAAACACAAAGAACCTTATCCTGAGTCGAAGAGCGAATAACAATATAAGGTGAAAGTCTTAGTAAAAGATGTGACTACCTGCACAGGTCCTGAAAAGCAATACCCATAATCACCAGCACTTATTGCCGAGCGAATTTGGTGCCCACCCCCTTTCAGGCATCCACTCCCACTGCAGCACTCACTCCCTTTGCAGCACTCACTCCCTTTGCAGCACTTGATTCCTTTGCAGCTCTCACCTCTCCCCTATTTCTTTCCACGATCCACATCATTTAACGTCCCAAATTCCTTTTACAACTCTTTACATCTGCCTTGTTCTCACCTAGCCGTGTCCCAAGGCCTTACTAGCTCTACCATCTTGTAAGCTCTGCCACATCATAGTGCGTGTAAATCCTTTTCTGATTACCATAGGATCAGTGATCCTCCTCATGACTCTAAATATTGCACTTCAAAAGCGTTTCCAGTCAACTGTCACCAACGAAATGACGCTTAGCAAAGGTGGCGCTCCAGAAAAGCCTTGAGCAGCAGTATCCTAATCTACCTCAAGCAGATATGGAGAGACTACGAAAGCTAAGTCTGAAACCGACAGTGTCTGATAGGAGCCTAAACCCAAACCCACTGATTGTTCTGCAGCTTGGCTACCTCCCAGAGCAGGAAGCTCCGGTACTTCTTGACATCCCAGGCGCAACGGAACCTACCCATATTATCTGGATCTACAACGATCCCCCTCGTGAAGACCAAGCCCAAATCCAACGTGGTCCGCGTACTTATCTTTGTCATTGGTCGGGACTCAACCCGGAACGTCGAACCTCTGGGAGTAACAGCTCGGCCTCTACTAGCAGAACACCCGCCGAAGGCCCTCTATATAATGATGTTCAAGACGGAAAGATGTACAGAAGTGGAACCTACTGGCTCGTGCCCACGCTGCCCAGGGGGGGTAATCCTTGGTTCTGAGACTGTTGACGTCGGTCCTGAACGACCGATAAGTGTGCCCGATACATCACCATCACTCGACTCTGATACCGCTCGAGACTCGACGACCTCTGATCCCAGAACCATCGAAGTTCATTCAAAATCTTCTGTGGCACCGTAAGACTAGGGGCGTGGCCATAAGAGATCGCAACAACGTTATTGAGGTGCTGGAAATAATGTTAGTCCTCCTATTTCTTGTATGCAACTCTCGTTAACATTGGCAGCTCCGCCGTTGCGGCCATGAATCCCCTGATTGCTCGACACCCCGACTACTATGGCACAAGTGTGGCAGATGTGGAATCGAGGTTCGAATCCAATGTAGGTTTATTGGCTGCTAGAAATCTGTATCTAGGATCTAAAAGGATGCTGAACTAGAGCTGCGTACCTCCCGGATTTCAAATTTTAATTATATTTTCAAATAAGCTTGATACCCCCATCTGCCCGGCTTTAGCTCATCTGGAAGAGCGATCGGCTGTAATAGTACCCCATTGTTACCGATAGGTACGCGGTTCGATCCCGCGAAGCCGGAAGATCTTGTTTTTTGCCGGTAATAATAGTAGTATCTGGTTTATAATCTCTTTGCCATAAAAGAAAAGACGCAAACGTCTACAGCTTTTGCAGGTTATTATTCATTTTATCATTATTGCGCCCCTTGGCGGCTTCTAATGTGGATGGCGTGGTAGTGACTAAGCCCCTTGGCAATCCCATCTTTGGGGGTTCAATGAGATCACAGTATAGTCCATCTCATTCAGCGGTCACATCGCAATGACTTCGGGTTTGGTCCAGACTGATGATGGTGTCATTTGCCTTCGCTTTTGATGGCTACACGCCTACATCTCTATCTCTTACACAGGCGGAAATTGGCTTGCTCTCCTTGCTTACTATATATACCGCTACTAACTCGTAGAACCATGAAGCGCAAAGCCGGAAACGCCGATATCAGCCCCTCCAAGAGACAGGCACTGGAGGTGCCCGAATACTGCGATGTCGAGCCCAGAAGAGACGACCAAGGCGATATCATCTGGCCAGCTCCAGGAAGCGCCATGGAAGCGGCCAGGTCGTTCATCAAGCAATGGTGCGTAGATTACAGAAAAACCTATGTGAAACGATCACAAAATATGAAAAGCAATCGCTAACAAAAGATATAAAAACCTAATAGTGTCCAAAACAAACACCGAACTCTCCTCGTCCCCGACAAGGACGCCGACGGCCTGACCTCGGGGGCGATACTCCACCAAACCCTAACAACGCTCGGCCTGTCCGCTAGCCTGATAGACGTGCACCTCCTCAGCAAAGGGCGCACCGTGCACGACCCGGACGAACGCTCCGCCATGGCCTCCAAGCGCCCGCAATCCGTCATCGTCCTGGACCAAGGCTCGCGGCCGGCCCCGCCCATCGTCGACGACCCCGCCGCCCGCTCCCTCGTGATCGACCACCACCAGTCCTCGACCTTCCCCGAAGGCGCCCTCGTCGTCTCCGCCTGCGCCTGCCCGCCCGTCGCCACCTCCTCGCTGCTCACCTACGAGCTCTGCCGCCCGCTGCACCCGGACCTCGAGGCGCGCACCGGCTGGCTCTGCGCCGTGGGCACCTTCGGCGACCTCGGGTCCGCGATCAAGTGGAACCCGCCGTTTCCTGATATGGCCGCCGTGTTTAAGGAGCACACCAAGAAGGTGTTGAGCGATGCTGTGGCCCTGCTCAACGCTCCGCGCCGTACTGCGACTTTCGACGTGCGGTCTGCTTGGGATGCGCTGATGCTGGCTGCCACTTCTTCCACCACTACCACCACTACCGACACTGCCTCGAAGTCGAGTAGCAGCAGTAACAGCGGCAGTAAAGGGGCAGGGGGTGTGTCTGGCGGCGGCCCACGCACCCTCCTAACCAACCCCCGACTCCAAGCCGCCCGCGCGGAGATCACACGCGAAGTCGAGCGCTGCACCCACGCGGCCCCAAAATTCTCCAAGGACGGCAAGATCGCGGTGCTGCGCATCCGGAGTGCGGCGCAGGTGCACCCCGTGATCGCGACGCGCTGGGCGGGCCACCTGCGCAGCAAAGCCCTCGAGATCGTGCTCGTGGCCAACGACGGCTACCTGGAGGGGATGGTCAACTTCAGCTGCCGGGTCGCCAAGTGTGCGCGTGCCAGGGCCAAGGATGAGGGTGGTGGGGAGGTGGACATCATCGAGAGCTTGAAGAGGGCGGCGGATCTGTCGGATTCTGGGCTGGTGGACAGGCTGGGGGAGAGTTTTGCGAGGGGCCACCGCGAGGCGAGTGGCGGGATTGTGCCGGCGGCGGCGTTTGAGGAGCTGATGGAGTGCTTGGAGGTGGGCGTCAAGCCCGACAAGCCAGCTGCAGAATCGTCGAAGAAGGGGAGCCCCGAGAAGAAGAAGGTGCAGAAGAATAATTTGATGAATTACTTCGCCAAGGCGTGAGTGCATAGGGGAGGTGCTGGGCTTCGTGTTTGGATTGGAGAGGTAGAGCCTGCATTGCACCCTGGAAATACGGGCTCGAGTTGAATACAGTTGGGCGACACTTCAACACACCATCCAGTGTTTCCGTGAGAAGTGTCACGGATCCGAGTGGTGCCCGTGCTTCTGAAACCCCCATTCTTTGTAGAAGGCTAGAAGCAGCAAAAATGGCACGAAAGCTCTCGGTGTGTAACACGTGTGGCACGCATCCGCCACCAACGAACAGCAATCCGATGTGTGCGATGATCTTGTCTCATATCTCGCGCTCGCTTTTCACGTGTTCAAAACCACAAAAGCGGAGCACATGTCTCAGAGCTGCTGCAGATCATTTCCAAAAGTCAACAAGTTGCAGAGTCATCTCATTGTTTGAAGCATCTGGACGGATCAGAACTCGAAAAATGATATTCGCTTAGCAGTGGGCTCAATCTAGCCCCTATTATACGGTTTACCCAGCAATTAACAATAATAACAATCCATACGCCTATTATAACAGGAACGGCCCCCTCCTTCAAAGCAATACTGGAACCTTTTCTACGCTTAAAAGACCTTGTTTCCACGTCTACCTAGAGACACTATCCCGAAACCCTTCCAGTCTCCGTAATTAGGAAATTCGTCGTCTCCTTCGGTCTGCTCAACAGACCTCACCAATAGCTCTACCTCCACGGCATCTTTCATCACTCGCATATCGTCGTATTGACTTCCGTTCTGAAATTGAGCACTCCAATGCAAGTTTCCGGTTAGGTACTTGAGAATTGGCTTTTCTTTGAGCGACGGAAGCCCAAGGAGGTAGTGTGTCAGCTGGATCGAACCAACTGATATGGTACCCGGGGATGATTGCCCCGGTATCATCACAGGATGTGTTCCAACCAGTGATTGTGCAGTTGACCACGTCCACGGTGAAGGAGGAGGGTTAGAGTTAAAGAAGTGTATTCCAAGGGAATCAGGAAGCTGTGATCTTGTCCGACATCAACGTTTTTGCACGTCGAACTTGACGAAGAATAGCTTACCTTTTCACTCTGACGTTTAGCACCCACTGATAATCGGCTGCAAGGGCGGCCCCAACTCGGGCGTTGTCACTGGCCCTTTTGGTAGTCGTAGAAGGGTGGTAGAGGAAATTGACGGTTTTTCGCACGTTTTGTGCGAACTGGGCGCTATCCATAGCCCAGTCGATTAGCTCAGGATAAGTATAGCCAAAGATTTTGGTCGAGCGAACGGTTGCAGCCGTGTGCCAGCCACCGTAGGTATTGGAATGAAAAGGGAAGAGAGCTGCGATCCGATTAGTCAAACAACCTTTCATGTCCTAGGTTTAGCTTACGCGTATCGACATCTTCTGTGGCTTGTGGAAGTATTATATACGTGCCAAGCTGATTCAGCTGAGGCACAACATACGAGTCCGGATTCAGCGCTTGCCATATGGCAAACAATCTATCAACGTTTCTGGAGATGATTAGTTCCCTCTTGTGAAATACGACTGTAGTATCTCACGCGTGATGAAGCCAAAATAGCGGGTCAAATGATCCGTAAGGTAAATACATCATGTGACCTCCGTAGCCCCCTACCCACTGGTGGACTGCATTATGTATGTTCTCAAGACTATTCCAGCCGCCGGGACGTTCTCCAGCATTTGAAAACGGTTGGTAATTTGTCTCGGAACTTAGTAAAGAGTAAACTCCATCGTGAAAGCTGGCATACTTTGTCAGAGAGTGTCCCAAAACGTTGTAAATGCATACAAGACTGAGTTCTTTTGAAGTACAGCATTAGATGCTTCTTGGCTACTGGCATAAGTACCAGGGATCGGACTTCGAACAGTCTCATTATACTGTGAGACCTTCGAACACATCAGTGTTACACTCGATAGATAAAATGAGGAGCCTTACAAAAGAGTGTGGAAAATCAACAGTATTGACAGGATGGAATTTGTAGCTGTAGAGAGGATTTAGAACCGTTTCGACTCCTCGATATGTTCGGATAACTAGATTTTGCGTTGTTGCGCATTCTGGCATGGTTGAGTTCAATGACCAGTCCCAGTACGGAATCCTCAACGTCAGAGCAGCATCCTGATACTGTGCTCTCTCACCTCCTTCAGGATACTTTGCCGCTATGCCCTGGGCTCTATTCCAGATCACACGCTGACCAGATGTTAGAACGGTCTCAGCTCAGTAGCAGGTACAGACCTCAAACAAAGCGAGATATGGGCGATGCCAGGGTGGGAAAATGACAGAGTAGTGTTGGCAGTATCCAGGTGTAGTCCCAATTCCCTCCACATGGTCGTAGGGTCTTTGAGGGTAGCCATGTACGCCTATAATGCTAAGTATTCCCCATTCAAGTTATCGAGAGTTGTACTCACCAGCCACCCGATAGTACGAAAATAACTCATTTTGATCCTCGTCCATCATCTCCTGTAGAGCTTGAATATACAGGTCGAATGCGGGCCCGGCATGCTGGAACGAATTGATTTCGAGACGAAACGGCCTGAACCCGCTAATCCAGTCAACGCCACCTGGGGTACCTTCTACTAAGATTTGCCAGGAGGTTTTGGCAAAGCTGAGGAGCAAAAGGCCACACAGAGTATTTGCAAACATTGTAACTGACTGCGTTGGGTCATGGATACTCTCAATGCCAGCCGCCTAACCGAACTCCCCCTTTCGAGAACAGGCACAGCAACCAAGCATCCAACCGCAAGAAAGGAACGACTTGATATATGATTCTCAGAAAGATCGCATGCTCCCTAATCCTCGACTCCTACCTTAGCGCCGGAGTAGCAGCACATGTGTAACTTCTGGAGTACGCAGTCACCGACGCTTGTGGGAAGCAAGGGACAAGAGAGCGAGGTGCTTAGTTCGCTTCCCAAGCTCGAAGGGAAGAGTGTGCATGGTTATTTTCGTAGCTATGCGAGACGCAGGTAGAGCTTGCGTGTGCCTATGGTCCTGTTTCTGAAGTAACGGTGCAAAAAGAGATGTCTGCCGCAACGCCTCATCGTGTAGCGGATACCGGGGTGATCGCGGGTCGTCACGATATTGCGGCTCCACTTTACGATAAACAACTTCAATGTAGGTACCCATTACCCAGGTAGCAAGCACATCGCAAAGACAAAATAAAGTCTGAAATTAGCCCACAGTTGGAATTCCAATGACATGACGGTGATACTCGGAGAGCGCGTGCCTTGATGCAAAATCTCGAGTTCGGTAATTGGAAACTAAAGCTCGTGCTCTAGGATAACAAATGTTTTTTTTTTGCAAGCCACCGACAAGTGGTCGCTGCTTCCGGAATATGGGTAGCCGGAACAGACGGGCTGTTCCCAGGAACTGGGTTCTTCCCAGGAAATTACAACGCCTTTTCCTTTAGGGGCCCTTTTGTGCGACCTGATGTGGCCAGATATGAGCGATTACGGCGCTGTGGGACCTGAAAGGCTACCTCGTTCAAGTTTGCACTTCAAGCCCATGAACACAGGATCGGATGTACAAAATACCTGAGGAGGGTAAGACGTCAACTGAACATGCACCCTACCGCGGCCCTTATGTCGCGTTCGTGTGCTCTGCAGTTCGCTGAGATCTCTTTGAGATCAAAATTCTGTAACTTTGTAAGATCATCTCGAATTTTAGAATGATTCCGATATTCCGGCTATACATAGTAGCTAATTTTCTTAGTCAGCTTGTTTTTGAGTGGGAACTGGTACATTAAAGGATAAGCACGAGGCAAATCTTGATTCAGGGAATCAGGGTACGGTAATAAGCGTAGAACATGCGGTGTTACCGACTGAAGTTGTACAAACATTGGCAAATGCATATACTAGCGCGGAGTCGCTGGGTACAGAAGTTCTACCAAGTTCTCATAAAATCACACTCCCAGTACAGTCACCACGAGGTAGTTGAAAGCCTGCATCATGTCATTGCAACAATAATGGCAGCTCTATAACCTTAACCAAACCAAGAGTCCTTCTTAACATCGGTTCCTAGAAGACCTGCAGGGAGAGCTCTCGCAGTCTAGAAAATCCAGGTAAAAGATTCATCCACACGGAAAGTGGCTTTCGTTCTATTAAACGTTAGCGGAAAGGGCAGATTATCGGTATGGAAACACGTAGCCTACTTAATGTCTGCTGTCGAAGCCCCGATCAAGACCTCAAACTCCCCTTCTTCAGCTATCCATGCACAAACCGATGTGTCGTAATATCCTATTGCATGCTTATCAAGCGTTAACTTAACAACGACCTTATCTCCAGGCTCGATTGAAACTTTAGCGAAAGCCTTCAACTCCTTTTCTGGCCGTGGTAGCCTACTATGTGGGTCCCGCACGTAGGCCTGTACTATCTCGCTACCAACTCGCGAACCAGTGTTCGTGACAGGTACGCTCAATGTCAGTGTATCCGACTTGCTCAGCACGTTGGCGCTAAGCTCAGCTTGCCCATATTCAAACGAAGTGTAGCTCATGCCGTGACCAAAGGGGAACAGTGGCTGGATATCAGCGTGCTCATAGTGCCGATACCCGATAAATAGGCCTTCACCATAGCTGACCTTGAGATTCTCTCCCGGCCAGTTATGATATGCGGGATTGTCAGACAGTTTTCTTGGGAAGGTAACCGGAAGTTTCCCACTAGGGTTCACGCGGCCAAATAGCACGTCCGCAAGCGCATTGCCAGCCTCCTGGCCCTGGTACCAGCCTTGTACGATGGCCGGAACATGGGCGGCCCAGGGCATAGTGACAGGCGTGCCAGATTGGTTGACAACGACGGTGGCAGGGTTGACAGCTGCAACGGCACGAATGAGTTCATCTTGGTTGCCGTCCCGAGGAAGGTCCATAGTTTGTCGATCATACCCTTCGGACTCCCATTCAGCATCTAGGCCGACCACTAGAACAACGGCATCTGCTTGCTTCGCGATATCCACTGCTTCCTTTAGGAGATCCACAGTTACCTCTTCCTGGTAGCCAATTCGGCAGCCACCGTAATTGTGGGTTGGACCTTCGGAGGATATCTTTGAGCGAGGACGAATCTCGTTGTTGCTTTCCACGAGAATGTTGAGTTTCACACCACCCTCGAGGCGAATCTTCTTGAGAACATCGACAGAGCCGTCAAACATTGCTTCACCCTCTTCAGTCCACTCCCAATTATCTATGAATAGCTCTTCATTGATGAACATTCGGCCAGGTCCGACGGACATGAAACTAAAATTGTGAACGCCAGTCTTCGAAGGCGTCAAAATACATTTGATTCTGAATGAGTATTCTGGCAGTATGTCTTTCGGCGCAGAATCCCAAACAAACAAGTCAGATGCACCCTTGTGCTGCACATGTGCTGGTAAACCCTCGAGTTTATCGCCATAGTAATACTCTAAAGTAAGTCCTGGCTCGCCTGAAGGAGTCCGACAATCGACTTCGGAAAGTAGGGGTAGCCACTTCGCAGTGTCACATCCTTTGGCATAGGTAATTTTTGATTTGCTGGCGTTCTGAAAGCCTTCCCATGGCGTTGTACAATAATAAGGTTTCAAACTCGCACTCCCTCCACCCCCAGCAATGGCGCGCTTGACGTTTGGGCCAATCAAAGCAATTTTCTGTTCTTCATTTTTCAGTGGTAGGACCCCTTCATTCTTGAGCAATACTATGCCATCTTGGCCGAGTTTTCGAATCAGTGTTCTTCGTTCAGGTGTATCATCAGTCACTTCTGGCTTATCTTCGAACGTTGAGCTAAATGCTCCTGTTCGTTTAATTAATTTTATGACGTTAGTAGCAGCTTTTGCTACATGTTCTTGAGTTAGCTGCCCATTATCTATAGCTCCCATTACTCTTTTCCCTCGCCACTTTGTAGGTCCAGGCATTTCCAAGTCGCATCCGGCAGCAATTGCCTCTGCTACTGAATTGGTTCCGGTCCAATCCGACATAACCATACTGTAATAACGTCAATTTCCTCTTACCCTATTGTCAAAGCATCTTACCCGTCATATTGCCACTCTTCTCTGAGAATATCACGTAGAAGACGGTCATGTTGGTCAGCGTGGATTCCATTAACCAAATTATAAGATGTCATCAAAGCCCAGGGTTTGGCTTCTCTAATAGCTATCTCGAAAGGCTTCAAATACAGCTCTCTTAGGGGCCTCTCCTGGATTAGGGAATCGATTGTCATACGGTTGGTTTCTTGCTCGTTTCCTACAAAATGCTTAACCGTCGCCGCGATCCCGTGACGTTGGAGACCCTGGATATATGCAGCCGCCAATTTTCCGGTTAACAATGGGTCCTCTGAAAAAGACTCAAAATTTCTACCGCCCAAAGGTGACCGATGTAGGCATACAGTTGGCGCCAAAAGAACTTGGGCTCCCTTAGCCTTGGCCTCAGCAGCCAGATGCTCTCCAACTTGGTCCAGAAGCTTCACATCCCAGGTCGAGGCCAGCGACACACCGCAAGGAAACAGAGCGGCCTACAATGTTAGCACTTGATTGAGGGAACATAATTCAACGTACAGGGGTACCGTCTATAAATCGTTCTCCTCTAGCCCCATTGGGGCCATCGGTGGTCTTGACGAGAGGTATGTTTTTGTTCGGTAACGGGACAGTTCTCCAAAAATCGGACCCAGCAAGAAGAGAAATCTTTATTCGTCGTCAATGTCAATCATGAGAGTAACCTTAAAACTCACCTGCTCCTCAAGAGTCAAGACCTCCACAACACTACGGGCAAAGTTGTCGGGACTAGCTTCTCGAAACATTTGTTGGTCTGCCATAACTTCTACTTCTGGATTGTTCAGGACTTCAAGTTTCTTTTCAAACTGGTATAAGACTCTGCTGCAGATAAGTTGGAAGGAGTAAACCAGGAACATAGGTTCTGGAAGAGGCTATTTGTTTAGACTTGGCTGAGCACGTCAAGATAGGCCGGTAATAAGCGAAGAAGCTTGATCCCGGAAAGCTGGTCTCCCGAGATGTAACCTAAACAATGTGTAGTTTTGGTGAAGCCCCATGGTCTATGGAGGGTCTGCTCGTGCAATATGCCGTTCGTGCAGTTCGTGCAGTTCGCCAAATGCAAGATAACTGACTATATTTCCCATGTACATCATGTCGTCCTGAGCTCCCCTCCCCTCGCAAACCCGACCCCGCGAAGATTGCAACATGGTCTAAACGCAGTTTATTCGATTCAACGATCACATAATTGCTCTAACGCTCTCGCATACCTGATATTCGATAGAAGGATGATAGCCAACCACAGCTTAAGTTTTAGAGTTGGTACCGCGTCCAGATCAGCAGCGACGAGCATAGAGGTCGCTAAACTCCCCTATACCTCAAACTCAAAGCTTTCAGATGCAACCGAGCTTCAACTTCCAGCTACGAAGACACTCCAACTCCATCGAATCTGGCAGCTACAAGAAACATCCAAGCCGCTGCAAAGCTTCAACCGAGAATTAGCCGACGTCGGCCCGGCGCTTCCTAGCAGTCAGGGGGCAATTTCCCCACCAAAAGGATGATGATGCACTGAAATGGATGATCACGGAAGCTCAACCTCGCCAATGCCAGTATCGAAGCCCCCAAAGGACCGGGTAAACAGGGAAATCTGCGGTCTTTTAAGGAGACAGCGGGTGCAGAGCTCAATGTGCCCAATTGGATCCCTCATCCGTGATTCGCGGATTGTTAATATCCAGAAACCCAAAGGCAGCGGCCTCAGGTGACCCGCCCACTTTATCGAAAAACACAGCCAAATCTCCCTTGTTGTTTTATGCGTATGGATGCCACACGCCCTTCTACTGTGTTACAAGATGAATTGCCGGCGGCTTCACATGGCCCGTCTGATAGCTTAGACACAGAGCATGATCCAGTCGATCGGCCACGCAAAAGGGCGACAGCCACGACCGACAGCTCTAGCACGAGCCGGCTGAGAGAAGCCACGGAGCTCGAAGCACTTCCGCCTCCTGCGATCGAGTTAGGACAGGACGGTGGATTCGCCGGTCAGCCCAATATCAGTCGAGCTGGCGAAGCTCCTCCCGTCCCTGCATGTCATACACCTCGAGATGAGGCATTGGGCAGATCTTCTCTCTACCGGGCCTGGCGCCAGATCACGCTTTTCTGGCGGCGACAAGTCTCCATTACGGTCTCGCACGAGAATAACCGCGATCACTTCGGTAAGGTTGCTGCATATTCTGTTAGATGGCTTAAACTTCCTAGCATACAGCTTCTATCTCCTTCAAAGTCTTTCCCTTGTCCACTTAACCCAACCGTATCTTCATGCCATATCTTCCAACCCAATGTCACAAATACACAACTTCCCTAACCATACACTTCCTCCCTATCCCCTTCCTATCCCTTCCCCCTTCTCCCACCTTCCTCCCCCCTCAACTAACCCTTCTCTCCCGCAGCAAACGAACGCACCTACCTCGGCTACCTGCGCACCTCGCTCGCCTTCGCCATCCAGGGCGTGCTGATCGCCCAGCTCTTCTACCTGCAGCGCGCGGCCTCGCCGGACCCCAGGCTGGGCTTCCACGCCGTCGGCAAGCCCCTGGCCGCCCTGAGCATCGGCCTCGCCGCCTGCGTGTCGCTGCTCGGCTGCTTCCGCTTCTGGCGCCAGCAGAACGCCATGGCCAGGGGCCGGTGCCACGCCGGCGGGTGGGAGCTCAATGCCGTGGGGGTGCTGGCGTTTGCGGTGAGTTTTTTCACTATCTATCTATCTATCTATCTATCACTTTAGGGTCTTCCCTTTCCTTTTTTTTTTTTTGCAGTGGCTTTTTCTTCTTTTTTTTGGGGTTGGATATATATAGAGTGATGAGGAAGGGGGGGGAAAAAAAGGAGGGAACTGTTACTGTTGGGTGTTATAGGATCCGTTCGAGCTGATGTGTGTTTGTAGGGTGCACTTGTGTTGTTCGTCATGCTATTTGCGGTCAACATTGACAAGGAGGTTGTGCGGAGGTAGAGAAGTTGGGGGACGGATTAGATGACATTTTTGGCGTTCAAACGAAGCTTACGAGTATGTATGATACCATAGATATCGGCGTTATCGTCATATTGGAAATGAATGGATGAATTTTGGTACGAGAATCATTAACCTTTGGTGGTTACGATATCGTTCTGGGACCACAATGCGATTAAGTATTTGTGGCGCAAGGGTAACAGCATACAAGATTTTTTTCTTCTATCATCAAGATAGTATTAAAATTCCAGCATTGTACTTCTACTAGAAGCAATAATATCATACAAAGGGATCTTCCTGCTAAACGTAGGAGACCAAAGCCAGTTCAGGCCGTATTTACAAAAGCTCTTTTTAACGGTGTAGTGGAAGCATGTGCCTTTGAAAGGCACGGTATCGTATAAACTTTCAGATTGCCACCAAACCATGAGACTTCGTAACGAGATAACGCCAAATAGATTCAAGTAACAGGCTAGTAGTGGTTTCCATCGTTCTAAGCACCAGCTGGTTTGCCTGGGTCACAGCAGCTCTTGCCGTCTCCGCACTCATCTCCGCAATCCAACAGACAAGCATCAGGTAAACTGCGGATACTAGCATCGCGACTCATGTTGGTCTTATTACCTGCTCGGTCTCTTGTCTGTCCGGCCTCCGAAGAATCGCCATCCCCATGAGAGCCCGAGCGCTTGACGTGGTCGTGGTCGTTGTTGAGACAAAACTCGGGTTGTATGGTCGAAGAATGAATACCATACTCATGGAGACATGTCCTTATGTCCTTCGCTAGCTTCATGTACTGGTGCGCATCGGCCTCGTCGTATGCAAACTCTACCTGAACGTGAAGCGAAGCAATGAGCTTAGTGTCACTCAGCTGCCAGACGTGCAGATGGTGACACGATACTACGCCCTCTAGGTCTTCGATATCTGTCTGAATGTCGTCCACCGACAAACCGGAAGGAACCGCCTGGAGTAGGATTCGAGAAGCAGCTTTGCAGAGAGGTACGGCAGAGATAAGAATGATGACCGTGATGACTAAGGAAACGATCGGGTCGAAATAGAAACGCCACGAATAATCCGTCAACCAAATAACTAGACCAGTTGCAATAACACCAATGTTGCCCAAGGCATCGCCCATGACGTGTAAAAATACACCTCGCATATTGAGGTCTCCGTGAGAGTGCCCGTGAGAGTGTCCGCCGCTTTTTGCGTCATTCTCTTTTGGTTGTCTATGGATATGGGACGCGTGTTTATGGGTCGTGGAAATAGACTTCCTTGATTCAATTGCTCGATCCTTTTTGGGGTGGCTCTTTCGTCTATGCTTGAGCAATGGAGCGCCCTCTGTTGGGGCCTCGCTTTCCTCAGGAATTGTTTCCTCGTAAGGATCCCCTTCAGAATCCGAAGACGTGATTGAGCCTGTGTCATCCAGTTGACCTCCCCGCTCGATAATCTGCTGGCGACGCATGGCTGGATACGTATAGACACTATCTATACTTTCATATCGGGCCCTTGTATTGCTTGCGCTTCTCATGCGCCGAGACGGGCTGCTGAACGACTGGCTCTTCATCGGCGAAGAAGCGCTTGCAGCCGTAGAAACTTCTTCATCACTTCTAGTAAAAGCTTCGTGATGATCCTCACCAGAAGAAGCTGTCGTATTTCCCCTCTTCGGTGTTGTTACCCGAGTTGTAGACTTGGAATTTCCAGTAACGTGTTCATCTGACGGACCGTCATGCTGGTGATGGTAGTGCGAATGGCCTTCTTCCGTTGCTCTTATTTCATCGACATGCTCATGTCCATGGCTATGGCCACCATGGCCGTGGCCGTGGCTATGATCGTGGAAAAGTGCCAGCCCCAGGATGTTAGAGGCTAGACCTGCGCATCCGACACGTAGAATCAGCTGTGGATGAGTTATTTCTTGAGGATCAAAGAATCGCTGAATAGCTTCTAGAAAGATCGAAAGACAGAGGGCTATGAGGAACACGCCGTTGACAAGCGCTCCCAAAGTTTCCGCTCTTTGCCACTAGCCAGAGTTAGGACATTGGCCCAAATCACGCTGTATCGATAACGTACCCCGTATGTGTAAGTGCTCGTTCGAGTAGACGAAGTAGCGCGCTTGACCGCCCAGAGACCAACACATAGCGAGATAACATCGTTTAGCTACTCCAGGTGTCAGCGATTATAACTTTCAAAAGCGACAGCGGGCATGAGGCTGTACCATGTGAAATGAGTCGGCAACGAGGGCGAGAGAACCGACGGCGGTACCGACGATAAGTTCGAGCAAGAAGAAAGCTGTGTCTACCACCAACAAGATGATAATACGATTAGATTTGGAGATACCCATTTTGAAAGCGAATAGAGAGGCGATTAGAAACTAGGAGGGAGCAGATGTCGAAATATGTGTGGCGCTTGGAGGGGATGTCCCCAAGCGGTGACGGAGCTTGAAATTATTCAATACTAAGAGCTATTGCCTGTCCAGGTGGTCAGTGGATTATTGAGATGTCTCCTGTAACTACTAGAGTTCTGCAGATAGGCATCGCGAGGTCGAAAATTGATATGGTGAGTGAAAGAAAAAGGTGAGAAAGTTGATTGCAGTTTGATCTGGGGGGGAGGAAAAAAAATACGTCAATAACATGCCACCAGCCGCGGCGGATGCTGGTTCCGACTAATTGAGGGCGATTGCGCGAGACCGATGCGGCGATGCCGCCACGCTGTAGGGCCGTAGGTAGGTAGGCGGAGAGTGACACCAGTCCCCAATGCAGATGCGGCACACCAGCCTAACAAATGGCAGCGACCCTTCCCTCAATTAAATTTTTTGACAGCATTTTTTAGGGGCTAGAACGGCCAGAACACAAGTGGCATGCATACAATTTTACAAATGTGGCGACAAACATATCCTTCAGCCGCCTTGGGTAAACACGGTCGTCAAGAAACAGAAAAGAGGAAATGGTCAGCCCGTTGTAGATAGATCTGAGCCCACCCCCAACTTGTCTCCACTCTCCACCAGCAATTAGTCCCCCCTGAGTCCCTGACGCTATGGCGGTGGTGAGTGTAAATAACACGAAAAATTTGTGCCAAATTCTCCAACATTATTTTATTCTCTGTATTGATTTGGCCTTATAATCTTAATAGTTTTAATGGAGACAAGTTGCCGGTGGACAGAAGTTGGGGGTGGGCTACACCACAGGTTAGGCATGCGATTTATCACCATATTCAATATATCATTTACACAGCATCTGTAGCCGATTGCGGGTGTGATAGTCATACTATGTCCTAATCCAATTGAGTTTTCGCTTGGCCTTTAGCTGCTGGTGCCAGCCTGCCACCCCCTTGTCCCCCTGCCTAGTCGCTCGATAGCATCATTTTTGCTATTGTTGACCGACGTACAATATGGCAGGTCGTTGATTGTCTATGATTTTCATGCCAGCGAATTGCTGTTATTCTTTCTATTTGTTATAACGTTGCGCAAGCGATCATGCTCCTCCACTGCCTAGCAAACTAGGAGAGCATCCCTCCCTCAGGAGTCAGAAGCAATGGATGGCACTCGGGCCGCCCTGCTGGCAGACGATAGCGATATCTTAATCCACTTTCTTCAGCGCATCCCTGCGGTACGTATGATTCTTACTCATATACCTTCAGGGACTCGTTTACTGACGTGAATATAGCTGCGGGCACTCCCTGAACAATCGCTCTTCACTGTCGCCCAGATCCTCACAGTTGGGTAACATCTCTCGAGTTCTCAAATTCTGATCCAAATGTCTGACACCAAGAAGCACATTTGCGCTTTCGTCATATCTATTCGTTACCAATCCCAACGCTTCCACGCTCATAGGTATGGCTATCGAAAAGGGGTGTTAGATAGAACGGATGCTAATAGGGACCAAGAGCGGCCTACACAATCTGTGGCAATCGGGTTGATTGTATCTGGCTTCGCAATTACTGCTATACACCTGGTCTTGCGGTCGAAATTTGGGGGTTTAGCATCGAAGAAAGACTATATACCGCTCAATGAACTCGATGGGGCGCTTCGAGGGAGCGTGGAGTCTTTGGCACAGCCGAGCCAGCCTGGCGCTGCAAGGCATTTGCCCCTTCTCTTGATAGCCGGAGCCATAGTACTTAGAGTCAATGCTTTTGAACAAGTGTTGCGCAACATCAGTTGTGCTGCCCCAGGCACCGAGGTAAGCTCCAGGGTATTGCGAAGCCTGATAATCTGACGAGATAAAGGCATTTCTCCCTCTAGCAGTGGTGATATGGGAATCGCTTCGCAAAATAGTAAAGGGTTCGCAGCCCGCTCCTGCTGAGGCGGGATTCATGAGTGTGATGGGTGCGGCTATTCTCCTATCGTGCGGAAACTTTGTTGCTGCACGAATGGCAGCCCACCCTCTATCGTCCACGATATGCCCAGTAGATTCTGGTATTCCTCGGTGGACAGTATTGATGCAAATTTTTGGTGTCTTGCTAGATGCATGGCTTCTCCAGTCGCTTCGAGAAGTGATAGTAGGGATGAAAAACCAGCGGCCTTCAAAACTCAACAACGCTCCTCTATTCCTAGCAATTCTTTTCATAGTAAGTCAGTTACGATGCATTTCGATTGGTTTGCTTACCATTTCCAGCTTTCAGCAGTAGCGCTTCTCAGCTTCGGACTTTTAAGTGCAATTATACCTTCGTACCGTGGTATCCTTAGCAATTTGAGCGGAAGATTCCTTGCACACGTTATTTGGGCCTGTATTTTATTTGTACCAATGAGTCTTTGCACAATACGCATGGTATGGTTATCAATACAATCTCACTTGAGGAAAATTGACTAAAATATAACAGTTTGCATATGGTGGGTGGTTGGACATCACGGCTATTTTGTCCATAGTTTTATCTGGAGTCAATATTGTGAATGGGAAACGGAACCTTGAGCTGTCACTGACGCCGGCATTCTTCTTCCCTACGATACCCCCATTCTTGTATCTTCTTTTGGGCTCTTGTTTATTCTTTGCCGGCTCCTCCTCGAAGTTGCAGACTCGCCCATCAACGGCGCTAGTTCCCATTCTCCTTCTTCTCTTCTTCGCGCTTGTTTTCTCTTGGAGCCCTATTGGAGGACTCGGAAATCAACTATTTGCATCACATCCTATCGACCAGCTGATGCAGCAGGCAGAGGCACACTATTCACAGTGGGCAGGTCAAGCCTACCGAAGCCAAACCTTGGAGACGGCCGTTCGTGAGTACCAGCGAAGGTATAACCGCCATCCGCCACCAGGGTTCGATAAATGGTATGAGTTCGCGACCAAGAAAAATTCTATAGTCATAGACGACTTTGACTCCATAGACGAAAATCTGCGTCCATTCTGGAAACTGAATCCTGGCCACATCAGGGCGCGCACTAATCTTCTGTTGTCCGACGAAAAGAATGATTGTGCAGAAGTAAGCATCCGTTCCGGGAATGCAACTGTTGGACGTGTAGTCCCAACGCATAGGTGGATGGTTGACGGTGTCATCAAAATGATGGAACCGTTCATGGACCAGCTGCCAGATATGGACATAGCATTCAACATCAACGACGAGCCTAGAGTCTCTACGCCTTTTAAAACGCTTCAAGACATTGAAAAAACGCCAGAAAAACCTGAGGCAGCAGTGCTTTCAGATGTATGGAGCGAAGATCGAGCCAAAACGTGGGAAAGCATGGATTTGTCTAAACAGTCGCCGCTCATCATGGAAATGCATTCTTTCCGCAAAATATGGAGAGACTACGGATCTGTTGCGTGTCCTCCAGATTCTCCGGCGCGAAAGATTCGGTTCTGGCAATCGAGCACGCTATGTACATCGTGCTATGTTCCCCACTGCGCCGGGCCGTTCTTAAGCAATTGGACTTACGCTGCGGATCCTTGTCATCAACCAGACCTCGCTCTTTTACATGGCTTCTATCTCAGTCCATCCGCATTCAAGGCGACGCACGAGCTCTTACCAATTTTCTCGCAAAGTCGTGCTGGCGGCTTTTCTGACATTCTGTATCCTTCGGCATGGAACTACAATGACAAGGTTAAGTACGAGCCATCAGACGAGTTCCCAGATCCTCCTTGGGCCGAGAAAGAAAATACGATTTTCTGGCGCGGCGGCACGACCGAAGGCTTCTCCTTGAACGGAGCCTGGAAAAACTCCGCACGCCAGCGCCTGGTTAACGCAGCGAACAAATCCAAACTTAAGTCTGCAGTTCTGCTCCCAAGTGCAGGCGGGTTCGCATACGAGTCCATGTCCGTCGACGAATTCGTCGAATCGTCCTTGATCAAGCCCATGAAGTACAGTAATGACCTCGGGTTCGTTGCAACTGGGGAGGAGAAATTCCCACGCTGCGATAACGGCGACTGCAGAGCCCAATACCACCACTTTGGAGTCGTCGACGGTACCGACTTCCAGTACCACTGGAAAAATCGCTTTCTACTCGATGCCGACGGTGCAGGCTTCAGCGGAAGGTTTCTCTCGTTCCTGCAAAGCCACAGCTTACCCGTCAAAACCGCTATTTTTAGGGAATGGTATGACTCCAGGGTTATTCCATGGAAACATTTTGTGCCTGTGGATATACGGTTGCATGGATTATGGAGTACTATGGCGTACTTTGCTACGGCTGGGTTCGCTGGTAGACCGGAAGGGACAGACCCGGGTCAGGAGATTGCTGAGGCTGGGAGAGAGTGGGCTGGCAAAGTGCTGAGAAAGGAAGATATGGAGATATATTTCTATCGTCTACTATTAGAGTACGGGCGATTGACTGACGATAGGCGCGACGAACTTGGATATACTGGATCGTCATGACAGGTTTCTGGACTGTATACTATGTTCTATTTATATGCACTATACCCCTAATGTCTGTGAGACCGATGCTCTGTCTAAAGCCGCTGCACGTGATACGATTGCAAACACCCCTCCCCAAAATCTACGCAACCACACCATCCGCCCTGAGCTTCTCAATCTCCTGCTTCCCGTACCCCAGACTGCCCAGCACCTCGTCGGTATGCTGCCCCAGTGTCGGCGGCGCCGTCCTGACCCCGGGCTCGGCATCGCTCCACTTGACGGGGGTGTTGACGACCTTGAGCGGCCCACACTCGTCGTGCACGATCTCCTTGACCATGCCGCGAGCCTGCACGTGCTCGTGGTTCAGCGTGTCCTGAATGTCGTTGACGGCGGCGTAGGGCATGCCGCTACCCTCGAGCACGCCGAGCCAGTGCGCGGTCGTGCGCGTGCGCGTGATCTCCTCGATCATGGGCTCGAGCTCGTGGCGGTTCTGCACCCGCAGCGCGTTAGTCGTGAAGCGCGCGTCTGACGCCCACTCCGGCCGCTCCAGGCGCTCGCACAGGATTTTGTACAGCCGGTCGTTGCCGCCGCCGAGCAGGACGTCGCCATCAGAGGTCTTGAAGGCTTTGTAAGGCACGATCGAGGCTAGTAGTATGTGATTAGCAGAGGTTTTTGTATTAGAACGCAAGTCATCTAAATCCCGGGGCCGAGCATTCACCTTTCACTCAGTGGGCTTGACATTTCAAACAAAAACTGAACACTCACGATGCGCCGTCCCCCACCGCCCACTGTCCCTCTCCCCGCTAACCAGCGCACTGCTCGCTAGATTCGCCAGCGTGGCAACCTGACAGTCGCTCAGCGCGACGTCCAAGTGCTGGCCCCTTCCCGTCCGCTGGCGGCCGATGACGGCGCCCAGCACGCTCGTAGCCGTGTACAAGCCGGTAGTCAGATCCGTGACAGCAACACCGACCTTGACGGGGGGTCCATCGCGTTCGCCGGTGATGTGCATCAGCCCCATCTCCGCCTCGACCATGACATCGTAGCCCGCGCGGTTCTTGTAAGGGCCCGTCTGCCCGTAGCCCGTGATGCTGGCGTAGATCAAGCCGCCGTGTACCGCCGAGAGCGACGGGTAATCCAGTCCGTACTTGGCCAGGGCGCCCGGTAGGTAGTTTTCGACCAGCACGTCCGCGCGCTGGGCCAGCTCTCGCACGATCTGCTGGCCCGCCGCCGACTGGAAGGAGAGGCCCAGCGACTTCTTGTTGCGGTTGACAGCCAGGAAGTAGGCGCTTTCCCCAGGGCCAGTCTTGCTGCTTGAGGAGGTGTAGGAGGCGTAGGGCGGGCCCCAGGCTCTGGTGTCGTCGCCGCGGGTTGGATGCTCGATTTTTATGACCTCAGCGCTAGAAATGGAGGGTTAGCTAAGATTCGTCAATACAGGTGGGTTCCGAAGCAGCGATGGATAAGTTGCTCTCGTTAGCAGAGAGAGGTTGGCCCTAGAGAGTGCTCATATGAATACATAGTAAAACTTGGCGTGTGTCGTCCTGAACCTACCCAAGATCGCCAAGGATTTGTGTACAGTATGGCTGAGAAGCAATGTTAGCATTTTCAGTCTGGCGGTTGTATTGTTCAAAACATCAGGTGTGAACATACTCCAGCTAACACTCTTGTCATGTCGAGGACCTTGATTCCCGCCAGAGGGAGCTTAGGATCCATAGCTTGTTCGGTAGCGAAGCAGCGAGCTCGCATCATGTTGCGTAAACTGCATTTTCTGCTAGATTTGTCGCTCACCAGACGCAGGCGTGAAGAAGGTCGCAAGGGCCGCATTTTACAGAAGTTTGGGAGCTGAAAATTTCACTCGAGGAGTTTGAAGCTCCAGCGGTGACAGAAGACGTTGTCAAGGTAAGCTGACCTCACACCTGCACCTGCCGCGGCTCGGCTAGAAGAGTACGCTAGGCACATTGCTGTTCGAAACAGTCACAAATTTACCTGCAGGGGAAATTCCGTGGAGACCGTTTCTATTAGGATTATTTGCCGGTAATATCGGTACTGTGTATGTCGATATTGGGGTGAGATGTATCTTTCTAGAGTATAAGTTTACCCAATTTATGTCAAATTACTGCATTTGCCGCACAACTCTTCCCATCCGTTTAGAAGCAAACAATCATTTTCCCTACTAGATAACATAGAAACTTAATTCTGCCTGGGACAATTCGCCGAATACAACGAAGCTTGCGATCAGGGTTGAATCTGCAACACATATTCAACTACTATTCCCCCAAACCCTCCACTTAGAGCATTTGGGTCTTGGCGAGATATTTAGCCCTAATTTCCTTGGCACCACCACAAAGCTGGGAAGCGAGAGCCAAGCCGAAATTAGTCAGCCTTTCCCGCACACTCATTGAACCTTTGCGACGGCTGGCATCAAATCTCTCAGATCAACATCAGACATTCCGCCAACTGCGCTTCTCCCTTTAGTGGCTCGTTACGCCTTTTGACGCAGAAGTGTAGTCGAGTTGTCAAGATGCCTTCGGAAGCAGGACACCGATGTGAGTATTCTCGTGCCCGTGAACAAGCTATTGTCACCGATCTCATATACTCATCTCCAAACATTGCGAAATCACTTCATATGAGGACATCCAGCTAACTAAGCGTTCAGTATACGTCAAGTAGGTCGTACCAATCCGATGTTGTTGTCTGTTCTCGCTCTCCGAGAATTGTTCGGACGAAGAGAAGTCAAGAGTTCGGGTTTGAAATCTAGCACAGTGTACTGATGGGAAACGTGCAGGGGCCGTCACATTAGCTATCAGCGCGGCAAGCGTAACACAAACCCTGGCGTCAGGTATGGTGTCGACCTTGAAGATTTCTGGGTCTATATCTAACATTAAGATAGCCTGATCAAAATTGAGGGCGTGGACAATCCTTCAGCAGCAGAGTAGGTGATGACAAACGTGGAGAATAGGAGTACGATGCTGATGAAACCAAAGATTCTACCTGGGTAAAAAGGTTGCATACGTATACCGGGCAAAGAGAGAGGTTCGTGGCTCGAAAATTAGGGTAATCTGGGGCAAGATTACGAGGACACACGGTAAGGTCTACTTCTTTCTCTCCAGCATGTATACTGAACATGGTTGTGCTAGGTAACTCAGGTGTCGTGAGGGCGACTTTCCGCAGCAATCTTCCTACGAAATCTTTCGGCGCGGCGATCAGAGTCATGTTGTATCCATCATCAATATAAATGGTGGTCGGGGCTTTGGAGTAACGGCACGTGAGGAAGAGTTGTGCATGAGAGATGGAGCATTTAAAGGCTAGAGATTCATGATCGGTGAAATTCCAAACCGTTTGCTTTGTCAATGGTGCTTCAACGGTAGCAAATTCATTACTGTTGACTCACAATTCAAAGATTTCGCGATTATGACTACAGCGGCTTCCTGACCGCCATGAGCCGGAACAGTGATTTCATGTGCGTGTTCTGAATTCTGATCTCGGTCGATTTGAACCATAGAAACAGGGAGCTTGGAGAGCATGAACCGAACCATGCAACTTGGCTCTCCCATGAGCCAAAATACACTCGGATTTCTTCGTCGAAGATGAGGAGTCAACGTTTGTCGTTACCAAGAGTGCATTTGCAGTGGCCAGCAGATCCGGTACCTAATTAAGGGTCTGCCGATAGCACGACGTTGTGTACCGCCCGGGAAACGGACGTCGCACTATAACCAAACTTTCAACAGCCATGAAGCTCTCAAGAACAAGCTCACTGTGAAATTCATAGGTGCGGCACTGTAAGATCAAGCATGCAGGATTGTGAAGCTCGGAAGCAGTGTGTGCAATGACCACTGAGACCTCAAAGCTCCTTTTCTCCTCCCGGAGTTTGTTTCCCAGCGCGTGCGAAAAAGTCTGTTGTGAGGTGAAGAAACTCAACTATTTCAAAAGCTACGTACCTGTTGTACTATTCTAGGTTACCCATAGATTCCGAAGCGAAGCGAAGCGAAACTCATGTGTGCCGCATGCGGCATCGGCCCCAACGTCCCAGGCACCCAGGGCCCTCAGCTGACGAAAGCTCACAAGCGTTCCTGAGACTGCGAGACTGCCTCCAGAGCCTGGCTGGGAAACGATTGACATGCCCGACGTAATGACGCATGCAAATGTCATCCCCCCCGTGTCTGCCTGCCCGAACTTCAACAGTCCCCCCGAGGGCTTTAAGGGGGCCCTTACAAACCGTTAGACCGGCCTGCTTCTATACAACAAATGTTATGTTGTTATAGATTCTTGTTATAGATGTTCCGAATCCAGTACGACCTGTGTGAGAATCGTTGGGTTGGTCTACCCACTGTACATACATCCGTGCGCCCCACCCGTGAAGAATGCCATTTACTTGCTGCAATTCTCCCGGTAAGACATGTATCATACATGAATCTAGCGCAGATCCATCGACCCCGTTTGTAAGAGAAACTCGTATTGTGGGTGATGCCAACCCCTTTAGCTGCGGGGAACACTGCAAGACTCTACGAGCAGCAAAATGGGCTGCCGTGCGGAGACTCAGCGTCGCCTCCTAAATCCCTACCTACTCATATCGTCGAGTCAAGCATCGAAGAGCTAGACACTCGCCTCAGCCATCTGCAGTTGTTTATGTAGCAACCCCCAGAACCACCGAAACAACATGCTTAAGTTCCAGAGGTATGCGGGACCGTAATTTAAACAATAGAAATAAAGAACGCTTGGACTGTGTCGAGGAACCAGGGAACCACTATGCTTAATCGCCAGGGAGAATCCCACATGCACGCCGCTATTCGTTCCCGCAGCGCTCCCAAGCCCAGCCCCCAGGGACCCTGCTAGTTACTAGTACCACGGCTTATCGGGGGCCCGCCCACCTAATCACTTCCCGCCTAGCTACGCCTACGTCTACGAACACACACCCCCCCATGCCCGCCACTGCTATTATTATTCCTAGACGCAATCCAGCCATTGCCAACCTTGACTTTTCAATGTATAATCGCTCACGATTTTCTGGATAGAACGACAGCATTTCGATCTTAAGCCGCATTGACGACTTACGACGCTCTTTCATTCTTACTCTCGCTTTTCCCATCTATACCGACACTTACTGCACGACCAGCGGACTGCATACCAGCGCCGAGCATAGCATTTTTTGGATAACTGCACCTTCCGCCGCCGTGCAATCGCTGACTGCGCAACCGCCGAGTGTTTTCTCCTGTACTAATTGTTCTGCTCTCGCCGTCTTTTCAGGTCCTCGCCTTTTGCCTTCTGCACGCCTCGCTTCCGGTCATCATCCAGCATGGCGTTCCAGCAGCAGGAGAGGCCGAGACAGTCTCGAACCAAGTCGATGCTGAGTTTTACGAGCAATAAAAGCGGAGGATCCGGAGGCAAGATGGATCTCACCGAGTCCCCAAAAGAGAAGGCGCATAGGAGGATAAACAGCAAGAACGATCCGAACATGGCCATCAAAGAGCTCCAGCCAGGTCTGTCCCGTGCTCTTGAGATGACGAAAGCCTGCAACTGACGGGTTTGATACAGGCCAGGCACAATTTGACAAGACTACGATTGGATCCCTGAGTCGTGCTCAGCACAAGGACATTTATGGAAACATCATAAGTACGCTTCTCAATTGAGCTTTCCCCCTCCCTGCTTGTGCCGATAAGGTCATGCGAGTTGCTAACTCCTACAATAGCCGACCCTGACAGGTCCAACCCTACGCGATCTCGAATGGAGCGTCCTCTGGATACCATCCGTTCGTTTGAGGCGGCAATTGATGGCAGCTACAGCAAAAGAACCTCTACAATGATGAGACCCGGTACTTTCCCGCAATCGGATACGCCGGGGCTTTGTTGACTTTTAAACAGACACCGGGCATGCAGGTTATCAGAGCCGCCGCAGCAGCTACCATCAAAGTGAGCACTTATTTTCATCCCTTTGAGCTCTTTTACATGCGCTTGCTTGTGTGAAATGGCCGGCTACTCTGCAGTCATCGCACAGCAGATTTTTTTGCCTTTCTTGAATACGAAGTTCAACAACCCTTTTGCATGGTGGCTGGCTGTACCCCGCCGTGATTGGTCGACCCACACGGCCGCGCGTTGCCAGGGAAGGACGTAACTCCACCATCACTCTGCAAACCCCGCTGCCATTCGCTATCACACTGACTAGTCCCCTTCATCGCGCCACTACTATCTCTACAAGCTCACTATCACCTCACGAACTCTGCAATACTGACATAAGCAAATCTAGGCTTCGGAAACGGCCATTCCCAGGGAAGATGGGGACATGAAAGTACTTACAATGGCGGCGGAGGATACAACGATGGAAGGTTTGGCAGCGGAGGACGTAATGGACCGCCTCATAGAGATAGCTATTATGAGGGGCCAACTCGTGCCTCTCCGGCACCATTCAAGGATCAACGACGAACGATCCAAATGAACAGGAACCACTCCGATCCGCTATTATACGGAAACGGTAGTCATGGGCCGCATCCGCCGGCTCACAATTACCAGCAGTCTTACGATACCGCAACTAGTGGTTCGGGATCGGGTCAAAGCTACGGCACCGACGCTTGGGGGAATTCTACAGACCCGAGCAGCGAAAATAGCTCCGTGGACCGCATTTCGCAACCTCCCCCGAAGCCTGATCTAGGAGAGCAGTACGGATTCGGTGGCTTTGGAGGAGGTCCAGATTTCCGAGGCCCCATCTTAGAAGAGCCTCATCACGGACAACCGGCATACGGTCAGCCTGGATATGGAAATTTGCAGAGTCAGCAAATGGCATACCGACAAGGAGCGAATGGACAAATGCAGGGGTACCCTCAACAGGACGCCGACATGCCTCCACCACCTCCACCTCACAAACACGTTGGTGGTGGTGCAAGGCTGCAGCGGAGGTCCACTTACGAATCAGGTCCACCTTCCGCTCGTCCAGAGCCACCAGAGAAGAGAAAGAGCTGGTTGAAACGGCGCTTCAGCAAGAATGCTTAAGCTCGGAACATGAATTTTCATTCCTAGTGCCGGGCAAGCCTCGCAAACGGTACTTGAGGTGAAGCGTTTTTTTCAGTGTTTATGATTGTGGACATATTCCTTGACACGCATGGCTCTACGTGAATACGAGCTTGTTTAATGGACGTGGAAGTTTATAGTCGGCGTGGGGACGGTAGGACCTTTCAAAGGCGCTCAAAAGGCTCAGGTAATACCAGTCAGATGTATTGTGCTTATGGGAAGATCGCCCTTCTGACTACGGAAATAACTTTAATCTTTGCTGTTAACATGAAATGAATGCTTTCTGAGCCATCTTAAATCCATTGCGCCTTTTGAAATACATTCTGGGAGGATGATTGTGTGTCACTTCCCTATGAACGATTCGTGGTTCCTTTCGAGTGCGTATAAGTTTACAAAGGGCCGTTGCCTGCCACCCCAATCCGACCACCGCCGGTACATAAAACTACTGCCCTTTACGAGCCTTTGCTTCTAGCTCTAATCTTTCACTTTGGTCTTCCTTCATAGCTGCTATAACATAACTAATTAATACAACGTTGGCCATGATCGCAGCCGACGCCCCAGCCCACGTTGTGCTTCCTGGTAATCGTTAGCTAAGTGACGTTTTGCTTGCCAGACTAGGAGACGTGCCGCCAAACACTGTGTTTAATGTTAAGAAATAAGTGGAGATTGGTGCAACTACCATAGCAGCTGTGAACCCTAGTAGTTTAACAATGACCTCGCTATTGATAATGTGAGCGTGGGTCCCAATTGAAATATTCAAGAGACTTGCGTTGGGACCGCGGGCGAAGTATCTGACTTTCCCTTGACGCCGGACGGCGGAGCAATATCGTCTCGATCCAAGATCGTCTTCTCACTTGATACTATCCGTCTGGTTGTCATTTTTTCTGTTTCAGAGAAAAATTCAGTTTGGGTTCAATACTCGAGTCGGTGTGAATACCAATCAAATTTCCCACCGCAATTGGAGTTCTATATACACGAGCCAGGCGCGGTGTGGCGCGGCGCGTCTCCGCCGATCTAAGAAAACCAATCGTCATTCCAACTTGAAAGAACGATTTTATTGACTCCTCCACATCACAACAGCGCCGATGACCTACCTTCGAACATTTCCCTAGGGTCTCATAGCAGCTGCAATCTCGATAGAGTCCCTTGTTCACAAGATGCCTATTGTTTGGTCACCGTAACATCGCCCCACTTTATATAGGTTACGAAGTTCAAGAAACTAAGTCTTCACGCCCATTGGAAAGGCGAAACTTCGTCGCACAGCCATGGACAGCGTTCAAGAGACCCCCCTCAAAAGGCGGAAGACAGAAAAGGGCCATTTGTCCACAAGAAGAGAGTATGACTCTGGTGATGATAGCGGAGACAATATTTTCGACGAAATTGTTGACGAGACGGTTCCCACCGTCCCGGTACTTTCGCGGAAGACCAACGCTGAGGTCGGTTCCTCTCTCAGATCATATCCGATTTTCAATGAAACGCAACCTACACAGCTGCTTGGGGAACCAATACCGCATAGCTCGTCGCCGCCTCCGCCGAAGGGTCCGTCAGTTCAGGTCGTTGCATCCTCGCCTGCACGTCCTATATCAATGTCGCCGACACGGGAAGCTCGAGTGAAATCATTTGCTCGGTCGATAGCACCACCGGGAACGGTGTTTCGTATGCCCCCTGGGGCTACTAAGCCTGCCCAGCCGAAAGAAGTAATCGAGCTAAGCGATGACGACCGAGTGCCGTACGGAGGCGGATCTTCAGACGATGATACCCAGCGCCGATCTCGAGATATTAAGCCTTCAATGGTACAAGATAGACAAAGTTATGGTCTGCCCGTGAGGGCGTCTCCAAAAGCCGCGACTTCCAATCCAAAACAAAAATTCAATCAGATAATTGCAGGATCATTGTATAATGGGGGCAACGAAAACTCGCTCGCAAAATCGGCGTTCCAAGGTTCTCTTTTCGACCCCAGGAATAGAGATGATAAGCAGACCACGAGCCATATCGAAGCTCCGAAAAGGTATACCGGCTCTTTAGCCGGTGCCTATGGAGATAGTCCAATAAAGAAGAGACCAAAAATTCAAACTGGTCCGTCTAGAGCGGCTCCGGTGAAACCGACTTTGGAAAAGCTTGAAGATATCCCGGACTGGACAATGAGAAACAAAGTGAAACGTATCATGGAAATTTTGACTGAGCAAACGGTCAATTCCGTGTACAACGCTCTCGCCGACCATCATGGGGATGAACAAGACACTATGGACTACCTCGTCACCATGGAAGACTATCCAAGAGAAGCCGAGTTGCCGAAAACCAGCTTCTACGACCTCACGCAAGACGACAACGAGGAAGACGAGCTCAGTCAACTACCTATTCCGAAGAAGCCAGCTGCTAAACAACAGCTCAAAGCACCCGCAAAGTCTTTGCACCAAAAGTATAGCAGCACTCAACACCCCGCAGCTACTCAACGTCCTCAGGCCTCATCCATCTCAGAAAAACCAAAACGAACGCTAGTGCGAGGAAGAAAGCATCAATCATCCCCTCAAAATGGATCTTCCTCTCCTGTCGCGCCTCCCATCAGGCAAGCAAGCCCTGATAGCGAAGATGAAGATTCTGGAATTGCGTCTTCGGAAACCGACGGTGCAGATTTCAATGGCAGCCTTCTCAACTTCTTCAATACTTGTTCAGTTCCAGACCTTGTCGACATTGCATCAACTACGGAAGAACTTGCGAATCTAATAATTTCCAAGAAACCTTTCAAGAATTTGGACCAGGTGAGAAAAGTAAAGGATGATAGTGACGAACAGAAACCACAAGGGAAACGAAAAAGGGGTACTCAAAAGAACATTGGGGAGAAGATTCTGGATGTCTGCGAAAGAATGTGGCAAGGTTACTCAGCTATTGACGAACTAGTACGGCACTGCGAGGATATCTCGAAACCCGTAGCCACTGAGATGAAAAAATGGGGTGTCAACGTTTACGGTGGATCAAGTGCTGGCGAGCTAGAAATAGTAAGTCTAGGCTCAGATGGCGCGAGCGATAGAAATCCTCCCGACTCCGGTATTGGAACTCCAAAAAGCAATTCTTCGGTTGAGGAAGATGTGGATGGGCAGATCAAGTCCACAAAACGTAACAAATTGCTCCCGCAGCCAGCTATCATGCCGAAGGAAGTCACCTTGAAAGACTACCAGGTCGTGGGTATGAATTGGCTCTCTTTACTCTACAACAACGGTCTCAGCTGTATTCTAGCCGACGACATGGGTCTCGGGAAAACCTGTCAAGTCATTGCTTTCCTAGCCCATCTTTTCGAGCAGAAACAAGAGGAGGGCCCCCACTTGATTGTAGTACCGTCATCTGTCATTGAGAATTGGATACGGGAATTTCAGACTTTTTGTCCGGCGTTAAGCGTCTTCCCTTATCACGGTAGTCAGGCGGAGCGATTCGACTTTCAAATGGACATCCAAGAGAACATGCCCAATGTGGTTATCACTACTTACACGATTGCCAAGAAGAAAGCCGACATGAAGTTTCTAAGACATCTAAGGCCTACCGTTTGCGTATATGACGAAGGTCATGCTCTCAAGAATCAAGATTCCAACGCGTATGAGCAGTTAATGAAAATCAAGTGCGAGTTCAGGCTGCTACTTACTGGAACTCCGCTTCAGAACAATCTTGGCGAGTTGGCGTCTCTGCTACGTTTTATTCTTCCAAAGGTGTTCCAAGACCACGAGGAAGATTTGAGGGCTATATTTGCACACAAGGCTACCACAGAGAACCACACACACGGTGCACTGTTATCAGATCAACGAGTAGCAAAAGCCAAGTCAATCCTAACGCCTTTCATACTACGAAGAAAGAAAAATCAAGTTTTGAAGTATCTTCCAAAGAAAACTCGACGAGTTGAATGGTGCGAGATGACAGAATGGCAGAAACATGTTTACGATACCGAGTGGGAACGGAGCCAAAAGTCTCTACAGGGCCGTGCTCGCGGTGACAAGGACGCGGAAAAAAACTACAACATCCAAATGGCCCTCCGCAAAGCCGCCATGCATCCGCTGCTTCATCGTTACAAGTACGATGATGCCAAAATCAAGGAAATGGGCGATGTCTACATGCGTGACGATCCCACATTCAATGGGGAAGATCAAAACGCAGCGTTAGTCTATGAAGATCTCATGGTTCTGAGTGACTTTGGCCTTTTGAGAATGTGCGATACGTATGAGTCTCTGGGGCAATTCAAGCTTCCCGAGGAGCCCTGGATGGACTGCGGCAAAGTCGAGCGCCTCGTCTCGCTGCTTCTTGAGTACAGAACCAACGGCGACCGCGTCCTAATCTTCTCGCAGATGACAAGTGTACTTGATATCCTCGAGGAAGTTCTCAACACTATTAATATCAAGTTCTGTCGCCTCGACGGCACCACCCCAGTCGCTCAGCGTCAAGAGCTTATTGATTTATTTTACTCTGACGACAGCATTACTGCTTTCATGGTATCTACCAAAGCTGGAGGAGCCGGCATCAATCTGGCCGCCGCGAACAAAGTCATAATCTTCGATAGCGGTTACAATCCGCAAGACGATATCCAGGCCGAAAACAGGGCTCACAGAGTCGGGCAGACGAGGGAGGTGGAAGTGGTCAGGCTTGTGACCAAGGGGACTATCGAGGAGGCAATTCATGCGCTAGGCGAGACGAAATTAGCGCTCGACGAGAAAGTTGCGGCAAGCGAGGGCGACAAAACTGCCGAGAAAAAGGTCGAGGCAACGGGGGTAAAGGAGGTGCTAAAGTACATGGAGCAGATGCAGGAGAAGGCGGAAGCTCAGGTTCAGTAAGGTCGTTATGGGACATCGCTACGATTTACATTAGGATATCACAGCCCTCGATAGCATATATCGCATCTGAAGTCTATTCGCCATTAGATGAGATGTATTTCCTAGTGGAGTTTCGGAAAGGGAATATTTGATCCTCAGCGTTAAAGCATAGCGTTGCTGTGTTGATAGATTATACAAAGCACTCAAAGCGTCAGCACATCTACAAGATACCTAGGTAGTTAATGAATTCGTGGAGTATCTCGACCATTCAATAGACTTCGTGATTATGGATGCTAAAGCTCATCTTTTGCCTTCTCCGCAACAGGGTCTTCCATCATTCGCTTCTTCGGGTTTGGCTTTTCATCCGGCCTTCTGGGCCTCAGCTTGGTGCCCTCCTCTTCCGCCTGTGCCTGTCCCGAGCCTGACCCTTCGGCCTGCTGCTGCTGCTGCTTGTGTGTTTCTTCGATCATCTGCCCCACCTTCTCAATCATGCCCTCCTCCTGATCCGCATCTTCCTTCTTCCGCGAGCCCCCTCTTCCGACAGGATGAGACTCTTCGGGCGCCATCCTTGCTGGCGGCCTGTTACTCGCGCTGGGCTGGACCTTCAAAGGCGGCCTCGTCGAAGAAGAAGCGGCCCCAACAGCAGTCGTAGTCTGTTTCCCACCAGCCAACACCCCAACCGTAACCTGCGCAACCGACAGCAGCAAGTTCAGCACCCACTTGGTGGGCAAGAACAGCAGATACCTGACGGGCCCGTAAAAGATGCGCCTGAAGACCAGCCAGGCGATGGTGTAAACCAGCACCCAGAACGCGGTCTCGAGGTACCAAGTGTCGCTCTTCTGGCTGGATATCAGCGTGCCAACCAAGCCCTTAGTCTTGCCCAGCAGGCCCTCGACGACGCCGTACCGCTCGTTCAGCTGCTCGAGCGCCTTCCCGCTGTTCTCGAGCGTCTGGTGCGCGAACTGGCTCCGCTCCAGCTCGCCGACCATAAGCTGGTGCGTCCTGCGCAGCGCCGCCGTCACGTCCGAGCTCGCGCTGGCCACCTGCTGCTCCGCCGAGAGCTTCTCGTGGCCGCGGCGCTTGCCGACGGTGCGCGTGGAAGTGGA
>JANIPN010062222.1:50966-68828 GCA_027478595.1 Erythroxylum anguifugum
TGTTGGGAGGAGGTGGTGGTGGAGTCGGCGACGCTGGAGAAGAGCTGCTCGCGCTCTTGCCGCTTGTGGGCTTCTTCGGCGCGTTTGGCTGCGAGTTGGGCTTTGCGGAACTGAGAGCGGGATCTGAAGTGGGGTGAATGGGTGGTTAGTTTCTCCTTTTTCTTCTTTATTGTAACGAAAAGCTGGGTGGGTTGGAGGACGAGAGTGGAAGGGGAGAAGGAGGGGGAGGGGGAGGGTGCTTTACAGCTTCAGATCCTCGCCCAGTCGGTCGACTTGCGTTGCTAGTGCGAGACGCTGGCTATCTTTGTCGCTTTCGCGTCGCCGAGCTGAGACGGCGGCTGTGCCTGTGTAGTCTTCTGCTTCCTGTCGGAGGAGCTCGTAGTCTTCCTCGAGCTCCTTGAGGGTCTGGTGGATTTCGGTGCTGAGGTCCACCCGTTCTTGCGACGTGTCGATGGGGCCTTCGGGGCTGATGGATGGAGAAAGTTTGGATAGATTTGTGTTTAGTTGCGATATGGATCGGTTCGCATCTGAGAGGGATTTGAGGCGTGTCTGGAGGTCGAGGGTCGTCATTGTCGGAGGGCGCGAGGGGTAAGGGACAACTCAAATGCTGCAGATAACGATGATGAAAGCTGTTGCGGCAACAGATGCCAAGCTTTACAGAGCGAAATTCAAGATCGGGAAAGTTTAGGGTTTAGCTTCAAGGTGCACGCTAAACCGAGCATTCGATGCGATACTCGCGCCTAGGGCTATGTATTATGCTTCACCTTAAGTGCATGTTAATTAATACTGAAGTGATCAGTACCTAGGTAGTAGAGAGACTATAGACTAAAAGCATTGTTTTATGGAAGAAATGAACCGTCACGACTGTTAAGTGTTCACTCAAGAACGTCGCGCTGTACTAAAATCCAGGACCATTTCAATATGACTAAAATACTGGTACGCCATGAAAGGATTGCATTCGAAGTTTTAGCCTTATTGCGAAGGGAAATGCCTGTTTTAAAATTACAAGGATTAATTGAATTGATTTGTTTTTACTATAATATCTATTTTGGATTTCAATGGGACCATATTTCTTGACCAGGGCCGCCTCTCAAAGGATCATGTTGAACTCCACGGAGAAGATTGTTGGCAAGTTCTCTTAGGAGTACATAACCTCCCACAAGCTTCCAATACACAATCGTCCTCAAAAGCCCATGAAAAGTATTATGACCTCCACTACAGCTTGTTTGAGCAGATTCAAGAGACCAGAGCCTTCTAGACATACAGCGGTCCAATTTATGGGGCAACATTATATCGACATTCAAGTCGCCGCAGCGAATAAATGAGGCTATACCAGTAATTCTTATTTCGTTGTTATAATGTTTCATACTGGCAGCCAGTCTTTGAGAATCAATGAGTACCTCGAAGCGTATTTAGCTATAATTCTCGGCCCAAGTATGATAATAAATCTCAAACATCTTCAAAACACCAAACATACTAGAATACGTGTCCCTAAGATGTGCCAAAACACCGCTGCAATTGATCACAAAGTCTCAGTCGACGACTTCCAACGAGGACGGACCGTATAAAGATCCATTGTAAGAACAACCCAAAGAACTATGCCGAAGTTGAAAAGAGAGCTTAGTTATATTGCCAGTATTACGGGAAGTACTATAGTATGTAGGACTAATGATCTTTTTTTTGTAAGTATTAGTATTAATATCACCTTTTGCCGAGGCGCAAGTCCACGCATTCCACGCAAGCCAAATACTCCTTAAAGCCCCCGATCTGAAACGCATGCGCCGCATATGACATCGCCCGCGCGCCGCGCCAGCACCAGCACCACCAGGCACCTGTAAACTGCGAGGGATCAACATCCAGCACTACAGAAAGTTCAAGCTGAACTTGTCCTTCCCCGACAGCCCCAATTGAAGCCACCATCACCACCTCGTTTGAAAGACAGAATGTTTATCTTGTCGGCATCGAGGTGACACTGGACGCTCCAAGGCCATTCGGGACTGCTGCTTATGCTGCTGCGCTCATCGAAGCAGAAAGAACCCTCCTCTCCGAAGCATTAACAAACACCGTCCAACCCTCGAAATACCAGCCGAAAAAAAAAGGAGTCACCGGACCACGATGCCTTCCTCGCCAGGGTCTCCCGTATACACCTCCACCCCCGAATACTCCTCTACCGCTCGCTCGCTCGCCCTCGATGTCTCCCCTCCGCGCTCCCCCGAAACCCACCAAGGCCCGCGCCCGCCATGGACCACGACCGCCTCTACTACCATCCGCTCCGGTAGCCCCGGGTCGTCGTCGCAGCCCCTGCGGTGGAACCGCCGCCGCCTGAGCTCCTCCGTGGCCGGCTCGTCCTCGTCCGGCCGCGGCGTCCCCTTCCACCGCCGCGCCCTGCGCGAGACCGACAAGCTGCTGCGGTACTCGATGCGCCTCTACAACAACCTGACCCTGTTCCAGAAGGTCTTCCTCTCGGCCTTCGGCCTGGCCAGCGTGGTGCTCGGCATACTGGCCCTGATATACAGCGAGAAGGTGTTCGGGTGGCTGGACCCCATCGCGGACCGCTGGAAAGAGATGCCGGGAGGGTGGGTGATACTGTGGTTCGCCACCTTCGTGACGGCGTTTCCGCCCATGTTCGGGTACTCTACTTGCGTCACGCTGGCGGGATTCGTGTTTGGTATGCAAGGGTGAGTTGGGTTCCACTTGCTTTGAATTGAAACTACGATATATATGGCCTCGGCCCCAACTCTCTATATCGGTGGCAAAACGAAGACCCCCCAAAAAAATTAGTACTAACAATAATTCTCAAACCTATAGGTGGTTCATAATCGCAACCGCCAACGTAATCGGCTCGCTGTGCTCCTTCCTCCTCTTCCGGCACCTCCTCTCGGGCTTCGCGACCAAGCTGGCGGCCAAGGACGCGCGCTTCGCCGCCTTCGGGCTGGTGGTGGCGCACGACGGCCTGCCCATCCTGGCGCTCATCCGCCTCACCCCGCTCCCCTACGCCATCAGCAACGGCGGCCTGTCCACCGTGCGCACGGTGAAGGCCTGGCAGTTCGCCGTCGCCACCGCCATCGCCACCCCGAAGCTGCTCATCCACGTCTTCATCGGCACCCGCCTCAAGCAGCTCGCCGGCGGCAACCTCGACACCAGCACCAAGATCGTCAACTGGTCCAGCATCGCCTTCGGCGTCGTCCTGGGCGCCGTGACCGGCGTCGTCATCTACCGGAGGACGGCCGCGAGGACCAAGGTCATTCAGGCCGAGGAGCGCCGGAAGGCGGCCGCCGAGGGGAGGGGCGACAGGGGTCTGCTGGAACATCCGGATTTGTTCGAGGACGATGACGATGGCGACGAAGATGCCATCGACGTGGCCGAGGATGTCATCGACTTTATCGACGGCCGTTACGTGGACGACGAGGAGAGCAGGGGGAGGACCCAGACGAGGCGGTATCTCGACGAGGAGTCGGATTTCGGTGGTGTAACCGAGGATGAGGACGCGATTGGACTGACGAGGACATCCAAATCATAGTATCTAGCTACGTAGGAGTGATTCGTGCATTTATTGGGCATTGTAGAGAGAGCTATGGGCTAGGAGTTTTTGTGTTGTTTGGCATGGTATATGATGGATATTTTGATGATTAGCACCGCATGAAGTAGATGTACCCTAAAGTCATACAAAGCTTATAACTACCTCCGACTCAATGCGTTGAGTTCTGCGCGTTTACAATCGCTAGATCAATGGGAAGAAACTGTAATGATCCAAATGAGAGGCGATCTAGATTTGCCCCCCTTGTGTTTTTCAATTGGTGTTGTAGCACAATCTTTGCTATCTAACCGTCACTAAACGCCCTCCCTAATGCATGACCGTTGATACACCGCCGCTGGCCCGTTCCAAATTAGTAACAAAAATTTCCTCCGCCCTTAAATAAACGCATTAGCCGGTAGTGTCCCCTTGACCTGCTCAAAACTACTCATAGCCGCCTCCACGTTCCATCCCGCAGTTTCCAGACACATGACCGCATATTCTAGTGTAAGTCTCGTAGCTTGAGAGAGTTGAAGCGTAAGAACTTCCTTCTGCAACTGTTCCTCAGATTTTCCTGGCGCCGGTTGAGTAAATCCTTCTGGCAATGGTATAGCAGGGGCTCCAGGTTGGACTGTTGCAACAGGCTGAGCCACGACAGGTTGAACCACAGTAGGTTGAGCTGCAGCTTGATCGCCCAACTGAGGAGTTGAATTCGGTTGAATGGCTTGGGCGGCCTGTGTGGGTATCCAAGCCTCGTATCCTCCATAAGGTCTAATTGTCCAAATATCCGCAACGACGCGTATCCCACCAAGTCCTCCTCCTGGCCCAAGTATAAAAGTTCGATCAAAGCTTCGCATCGCAGTTATTTCGCCTGTTGAGACATTAATTTCGCCAAATTGACCGTGGACGATTAACTTGAGGCCATCCACGCCTTTGAATTGACCGGTTGGATCCGGTACGTCCGGTACGGCCTGGCATTCTATGCAATAGCGTGCGCCGTCGGTTGAAAGGTCCGGGTGCCGTGTCGTCGGAAGTTCAAGCCAGGCTTTACCAATCTCGTTAGGGCCCTGGAATTTACGGGCCATGCGTGCTGTGGGCGTCGTGATTTTTATCAGGTTGCGGCTTTTCTTAATATAATCCCCCCATGGTGCGGATTTCCATTCGTCGGAATGTGGCGCTTTTGTATTGGCATTGAGTGAGAACGTGGATTGCGAGTCGTAAAACTGCCGAACGAGCGTGGCTCTGTCGTTGTCGAAATGTGGGAAGAAATGCTTAGTGAAGTTCTCTGCAACCGACGATGGGTCGACAAAGTTTTGTGGAGCGATGACGGGTGCAACTCGAGTTTTCTGTCTGCTCTTCGCAGCCTCTTCTTCAGTTCGCACCTGGATCCCATTCAAGGTTCGTAGAGTGCGGAACCACTTGATTATATCGTCTTTGTAGTTTGGCTGTAAAGATTCCAATGGGTTTCCTGTTAGGAGTAGCACATCGAGATTTTTGAACCGTCTGCTCCAGGGTCGGAGACTGTTCGCACTCTTGAATTCGTTCTCTGAGAGGTCGAGATTAATGATGTCAGGGAATGTCTGGGCGACGGAGGAAAATTCAATATTGGGGATGTTGTTTCTAGCAAGACTGATGCTGATGACAGCCTCTCGTTTCTGTGCCGTTGTTTTGAACTGTTGTGCAGCAGTGTTCATTAGACCCATGACAAACTTTTCTTGTCGATTTCTGTTGGAAAATACACCGGTGTTGGCAAATTCGGGATCCGTTCCGAGCGCTGAAAGGTCCAGTAACCTCAGCTCCGCGTTGTAGCGACGGTCGAGTATAGCTTTCATACGATCTTTGATCTCGCTTCCAGTGATGTTCTCTCCATCGTTTGACTTGGTCTCCTTTGGCGCGTCAGATCGATTGTCGGTAGATTCTTTGTCTCTTTTCTCAATAGTCAAGGGAGCACCAGCAAACGAAAACCCATTAAGCCTCACGATAATGTCTGCATCCTCTGGAAAAGCGTGTATGATGAAGGTATTGCCCGCGACCTTGGTTGATGTAAGCTTAATAGATTGGCCATCTGCCTGCTTCGCTGCCTTCCGCTCAATGAATTCTTTTAGTTGGCTTATGCACCCTCCGGGATTGTGAGCTGCTTTGCTATTCTCCCAACCTCGAACGATAACGTGCTCCCGGTGTTGCTTGCGATTCCTGTCGCCATTTCTGACGACTGCATCTCCGGTGTCGAGGCCACGCGCGATAGCTTGTTGAACTTTGGAAACATTTTCGAATGGGTTTCTCTGCGGCCTACCCGACCGGCGTTTGTCCTGTGATTGTGATGCGCCCGCCGAAGTCGGTCCAGCTCCACGACCGCTCCTGTCGCCACGTACACCTCTCCCACTACCCCTTCCCCCACCCCTTCCTCCTCCAGAACCCATGTCAATATCACCATCTCTATCAAGCCTCGGAGCCGGTGAGCGTGCTTTGCTTATTCCGCCTCGAGCATGGCCACCTCTAGCCCTTCCGCGGCCACGAGAGCCTGGGTCGCGAGACCCCGACTTCAACATAGTGCGTGGAAGCACCTAGAAAATATGTTCTTTGTAAATTCCTTGCTTTCGTGGTAGATTGTTCGTGCTGCAACGAGCAGTCTTGTGGATACCGGCTTAAGTTCTTGCTTAAAAGACTGTGAAAAATGTGATAGCGAGATCTTTTTAAAGAGTGAAATGGATCATGCTAGTATGTTTGGCGGTATTTACATGGAGGAGCAAAGGTAGAAAATGGCCGGATCGAGAGTGTCGTGTGAGAGAAAGAGATAGAAAGAAAGAAACAAGGACGGAGCTTAGTGGCAGGCGGCGGTATTAGGACCCGCTGCCTGCAACCCCAGCCTCTGACGCTGCCCACTCGCCCACTCGCCCACTCGCCCACTCTGCAGAAATCTCCCCGCTAAGGTCGCATGAGACGCGCTAGACCCGATCGGTAATCCCAGGCGAGCAGCTGGTGTTAGACTGTTAGTAGTCGCCGCAGCTCAAGCGGATTCGTGGCTACATAATATTTGTTGGACATCTGGCACGCTGCATTCTTTCAAATTCACCTACAGGCCGGGATTGGAGTTTTCACTCGTTGTACTGGTAGCGTTCTTTGCCTTCCGCGGTCTGGGTTCTTATTTTTGATTGACTTTGACTCCAATTGAGAGACGCAAACCACCTTAGGGGGCTGCGTGTCCTTTGCACAAACCCGAGGATCAAATCTCAAACGTATCGGGTACTGGAGAGCAGTTAACTACCGCCCAAAAAAAAATCCTTCAGGACTTACTTGAGGGCTCACAGACGATATGCCTGCTAAATCAAGGTTTACCAGGCTCGACGCCTTCACCAAAACCGTCGAAGATGCGCGCGTGAGGACAACTTCTGGTGGAATTGTTACAATCACCTCTTTATTAGTGCTGGTGTACTTGATGTGGGGAGAATGGGCCGATTACAGAAGAGTTGTCGTGAGGCCAGAACTCATAGTGGACAAAGGCAGAGGTAATGGTGTCTCTAATCAGTTTCACGTATGGATGCTGACAGTTGTTTCTAGGAGAGAAGATGGAGATCCACCTCAATATTACATTCCCGAGGGTTCCTTGTGAACTACTATCTCTCGATGTTATGGATGTTTCTGGTGAACAACAAACTGGTGTGGAACATGGCGTAAGCAAAGTGAGGCTCAATTCGGCCGCTGAAGGGGGTGGCGTGATCGATTCAACAGCCTTAGACCTGTGAGTAGCCGGAGTCGGCATCGAGACATTACTACCTCTGACACGCCCTAGTCATGCGCCGGATGATGCCGCGACTCACCTGGATCCTGAGTATTGCGGGTCTTGCTATACTGCCCCTCCCCCGCCGAATGCAAGGAAACCCGGCTGCTGTAGCACTTGTGACGAGGTACGAGAAGCCTATGCTTCAATATCATGGGCTTTTGGACGAGGAGAGGGCGTGGAGCAGTGTGAACGGGAGCACTATGGAGAGCGTTTGGATTCCCAACGAAAAGAAGGATGCCGTATTGAAGGTAACTTGCGAGTGAACAAGGTCATCGGCAACTTCCATATCGCCCCTGGCCGCAGTTTCAGTAATGGGAATATGCACGTGCACGATCTCAACAACTACTTTGAGACTCCCATCCAAGGTGGACATACGTTTTCACACAAGATCCACCAGCTCCGCTTTGGCCCGCAAGTGCCTGACGAGCTTCGAAAGAACTTGGAAATTGGCTCTGATCCATGGACGAACCACCATATCAATCCCCTTGATGATACATCTCAAGAGACGACTGAAGCCTCCTACAATTTCATGTATTTTGTAAAAGTTGTCTCGACATCCTATCTGCCCCTGGGTGCCAAGCGCAACGCCCAGAACGCACTGACTGATTCGCCTTTTGGAGCATTGGGAGTCAATGATGACGGAAGCCTTGAGACTCATCAATACTCAGTAACAAGTCACAAACGCAATCTTGGCGGAGGAAGTGATGCCAAAGAAGGCCATAAAGAGCGTGTCCATGCGAGGGGCGGTATTCCCGGTGTTTTTTTCTCATATGTCAGTAGAGAAAAATCTTTTTCCAAGTAACCTGCTAATTATATCCAGGACATTTCTCCTATGAAAGTTATCAACCGGGAAGAGCGGTCTAAGTCGTTTGTAGGATTTTTGACTGGCGTTTGCGCTGTAATTGGTGGCACTTTGACCGTTGCCGCTGCTATAGATAGGGGTTTGTACGAGGGCTCGACTAGAATGAAGAAGCTACACCAGGGTTGATTTGTCAGGAATACGGAGGGAGAAACGGCGCAAGGGTGATATTTACTGTACATGGTCTGTAATGATTTACTGTTCACTGTCAGCTTTTATGTTAATGAAGATGATATAGAGTAATCCTCAGCAGCAGCGGGATTCTTGGTAGTCGCATGGCAAAGTGATAAGATAGTGACATGTTACGCTTATGAAGCATAGCAGTCATCTGGATGTTGGTAGCTTATTTGTGCTCTGGTACCGCATATGAGGAGTTATGAGCTGGTCTCAGTACAGAAGTAAAACAACTTGGCGGTTCATTTCCTAGCTTCCACTACGGTCCAAGGCAAGGAAACAACACTGAGGACAAAAGGGCTCAAAACATAGAGGATACAAGAAAACGGTGAATCAAGAGCATATATGAGACGACCATTCACTACACACTAACGCAGAACATGAGTAGGCTTTTTCAGCAGCCCAGAAATATATGGATTTGGACCTTCGCTACATGTAGTTGTCACTTTGAGCTTAGGTGAGCTGCGGTCCGCCTGAGGAGCGCGAGAAGATGAACATTCGAAGGCTTGATGGTCTGATTGACTACTAATAGAGAATGGGAGAATGTCACCCAGGATTCAAATCTCTCCTCTAAATCTTCTTTGCTCCACCTTCCTGCATTCCTTCGCAGCCGACTGCATCGCCTACCGCCTTCTCAGCCTTGCCCAGAGTCGCGCCCCCGGACTCGGTAGGAGGATTCTGCTCGGAATATGCCTGGAGCTGTATTGCGACATTTCAGCAGGTGCTGAAGAATGTAACCCAGTGCTGCGGTACTGGTTGTGTGCAGGGTTTCACGTACCTCTTCCTTTCCCGCCTGTACGTTTGCTTGGCCCTGATCTGTGTATCCGGCAAGCTCTTGCGCCTTGCCTGTAACTATCTTGGCATGGCCCGTCACAACGCCTTGAGAAAGTCAGGATATAGAGACAAGATTCTGGCACGGCAAAAATAGTGACAAGTGCAAAGTTGAAGAGCAGCGCAGCAGAGTAAATGGACTTGTCGACCAAGTCTTTGGCTTCTCTGACGGCATGTACGTACCTGGGTTCTCAGTGCTAGAGGACATGATGGTGAGATTGAGGAGGATGCTTCTCGATCAGTAATGGCGTAAGAATTACGAATTTGATGCTCTTGTTTAAGGGCTTTTAATGAGGCAAGCTGTCTTCCAAAGATGGCTGCTTTACTGACTCCGCAACGAGTCCATGACGTCGGTCGACAAATGTCTATGTCTGGGGAGGATCGGCAGCGGTCCTGTGACTGCTCGGGACTTGTTTTTTCCCCTCGGCCACCAAATGGGAATCAATGGGCATGTCATCAGCTTTGCGTCAAGGAAATAAAAGGCATGTTTCTCATTCTACTGAATCAGATAGCCAAGAAGATGTTCATGCGAATTTGAAATGGCATATCGCTCGTATGCAAGTCTGCTATATTTCCCTATCTTTTGCCTTTATCACGCTTTCCTTTAGCGCCGAAGCCAGCACATCCTTTAGGGTTGGTGTTCTTTCCCTTCCGGGAGCCTCGCCGGGGATGTCATGTCTAGAAACTACAGCTGAGTTCCCGGGCGACGATCATCTGTGATTTTGCATAGCGTCCTTAAAACCCCACCTACAACTCGCTGCATATTGCCTAGGAGATGACTCCAGGTCTAGGTGCTTTAGTTTCCTAATTCACTCAAAACCATGATCTCCCTGGTCCTTTTAAAGCCCCGGGAGATGTTTGTATCTGATTGCTAATATGTTGGTGAGGACTCCATACCTGATACAAGTACAACACAAACGGTGGGCACCTTGGTTCAACACACAAGGCTACCAGCCACGAGCTAAAAGTATCTTTTGAATATCTGTCATACAAAAAACCGCCGTCAAGCCCTTTGATTGAATGCCCTTGAAATCTTGTTCTATCGAAGTCTGGATTACGAGCTTGCTTCCACACCCTCATCCACGTCGAACGCGCTATGACAGCCTTAGTAGCCTACGAATAAGTTTAAAGGATTCTGACTTCTTGGTAGAGATCACATGAGGTCGCGCTGCAGGCATTTTCGCTCAAATCTATCAACTTACGGTCCTGCAGCTGGGTCCTTTGACCTTGCATGAAAGAGTTATACAGCGTCTCCTCCGCATTGGGAGCCACGCGGTTAGGGAACTGCTCCGGCGCCAGCGAGCTAGCTGGAAGGCGTCAGACATCACAAGTACCTAGGTAGCTAATGACCTTGCTGAATCGGCACCTTCGGGCCAAATGACCTCTTTGCTATCGGTGTCGTCGGAGCTTGGGCTGCACAACGAAGCCATTGCGATGGCCTAAAGGCAGCGGCTGATGTGATGGACTCGTCCGATGTCTGGGCGCCGGGTCCGCCTGCCAGAAAAGTCGCCCATAACCAAAAGTTCGTGGTGTCTTGGCGCGACTCGATTTCGATTCGACTGTGACAGTCGGTCGTCTGATGAGCAAGTGAGGTACTTCGTACTTCCTACGCGACACAATACTCGGGCTTGTTTCCCGGTCACGCTGACTGACAGATCTTGATGCTCGAGATACCAAGCCTGCCAAGGGGTGCTGGGCTCGACAAGCATCTGTATACCAGCGGCAGAGCCCGTTTAGACTTCATCATTCTCTGGGCTCGGGTCATATCCACCGAGATCTCACAGGTAACAGTTCGATAGCAAAGGTCAGCCCGAAGTCAAACCACCTTTTCACCTAATCTTCGCTTCTAGTCCAATTAACCTACTGCTCCAATCGATAAAGTTTCGAATTCTCACGATCTCTTCTCTCTCTTCATCACAACGATCACCTCGCCATCCTTCTGACGGTTGTTAAACCTCTCACCCCCCCCAAAATGCACACAGCCACAATCTAGTGCCGGATCGAGATTAAGTCTAACCTTAGGTCTTTAAGACAACTAGCCTCGCTTACTACGCGCTCCGCAGTTGGCCCCACGTAGGCAAACAATACAGCAATGTCATGCATGAACCCAGCAGACGTGATACGCCATTGCCGCTGCCCGATACATGTACATGGCGGAAGTCTATAAAATCCATACGCATAGCCATTTAAGCGCGAACTTAGCTGAACTCAAGCCGGGGGAAACGTGTCAAAACAGGAGGGCTCGGAACAAAGCATATCACAAACTCTCGTGCATTTATCTGCTCCTGTCATTCAATGACGGCAGATAGCCCGTCGTACAAATCTACCGTTTCCGGCACAGACACTTGTCTGCATGTGCCCTCTGAGATTATCAATCCTTGGCCGTGCATATGGGCAAGACCCACTACTGTAGGGTATACCTGCTTCCCCTTGGCAGATACCTGTCGTGGCAACTGCTCGACCAAGAGGCTGAAGGCAGCCGGCAAGAAGAGACGTCGTGGATTCTGGCAATGATGGTCTCTGCTCCCTGGTGAATCTTCAAGCACCTCACATGACTGTCGCTACTGGCCAGCATTTCAAGACCACAAGCGCCAGTCATGCCACGCATACGGAGCAGAGTATCGAATAGGGCATTATCCTCGGGTGGAGTCGCCCGACGCTCGGGATAGATGAAGTGTACGCACCCCGCAGTCACGCAACAGCAGCAACTCCCACGCCTCAAAGATAGCGTGCTTTCCCCGCAAAAAGTCCAAGAAACAGGGAGACCAAAGCCCAGACGTCAGTTGGGCTTGGGAGGTGAGGCCCGGCATTCGTCCCCAATGTCGGCCAGTTGGATGGCCGAGCAATCCAAAGCACATGTTTTTCAAAAGCCACTTTGATTCCTTTCTCGAGATTCTTTGCCTACTGCTGTTCAAGTTCTTTCGCCTGGGGGGAGGAATAGAAGCGAGACAGAGTCATAGAGCCGAACCATTAACTAACAACCATTGGGCCCAGGTTGACCATCTACTACGTACATAGTGGTAAGTAACTAGGTACCTTAGTTCTTCGAACTCAGGCCCGGTCCAGGCCAGCCAGCCTAACAACCATTCTCCCCCGAGGCCAAACCACGAACAAACCTCCCCCCCCTCCCTCCTGGCTGATCCCTGCCCATCCACATCCCACACCCTCCCACACTCACGTGCAATCCTTTTTTTCGCCCAAAGACGGGTTTTCAATGATTCCCAGCATCTGCACACAGCGCAGCCCAGGCTGCCTTCTTTCCTAACCCCAGTTCCCCCACAGCCCAAGCATAACAGCGAAGATCAGCTCTTCACCCCGGGGCCGCGAACCCCGCTGCCATTCCGCGGGCGGCCCCCCCCCCCTTGCCCTCCCTTTCTAAAACGAACGCCAAGGCCGTGCGTCACGAATGCAGGGTCTCTCTCAGCAGGTCAATTTTTGGCATCGAGATTTGTCGGGGCCCCTCCGAAGTGTCTCTCGGGTGTGTCTCACACGACATGTCCGCCGATCGGCTAATTTGTTTTTAATTTTTGTGGTTTATGATTTCATTTTTTTCCCCCTCCGTACGGTTTTAGGCTCCTCACTCCTTGCTAAAAGCTCCGGTGCTAGACGGCATTTGGCGGAGCCAAGAAAGAGTATCTGGGGGGTTTGAAGGAACGAGAGGGGAGCACTGGAGCCAGAGCGGGCTGCGGATGGGAAAGCAAATCTGAGTTTATCCTTTGAGGGGCAAAATCGGGGAGGTGAGCAAAAATACAAGAAACTTTAGTTCTCCGGGAAGTGGTCGGGACTGAGACTGCAGGAAGCCCAAAAAAGGGGCGAGCTCGATTGGAGAGCCGGACGTGGGTTAGGGTGGAAAAAAACGTATAGAGCAGGTTGAGCGAGAGCACAAATTCTTGGAGACGAAAACACAAAGATGCGGACAGAGAGAGATTTAAAATCAGACACATCTTGGTTCTTGTTCTGACGAGCGTCTAGACGTATGTATGTGTGTATGTCCATGTCGGTACAAACAATATTTGCAGAAAAAGGGAAAAACACAAATTTCAAAACAGGAGCCATAGTTTCTGTAAGAGCCCGTCCATGCCGTCCGCGTTCGATACCCCTCCAGCCTCTTTTCCAGTCAGGACCATGTCGATATGGTACAGTGTTGCACTTTTCATGCTCGATCATTTTCGAAACCCCCCCCAAAGAAGTCCGTATAAACGCCGTTGTCCCCTGTACGCAAAACTCCCCAGTGCAAACCACAGAGTGGCAGAATATTTTCCCCAAACAATGTTAACAAAAGACTTACAGTCCGCGTAATAAAAAAAGCTTTTACACTTTCTCCTCAAGCCAAGTTCAAGGGAACTTGCCAACACACGCAAACCCCTCCTCATCTCGAGTGTTCCTATTTCTTTTTCTATCTCTCTTAGCCGCCGATTATCGAATCACCTATCCCCCCAACCCACCCCCTTGTCCCCTTTTTTTTTTTTGAGCATTCTTTCCAAACGTTATAGCCCCCTCTCAACCTCAAGCACTTCCCTCAAGCACTCCCAGTTGTCCCTGATCTGTGTCTTCCCCCAGCGGGGTAGAGGCCTCCTTGCGAACCCGCCGTAGCCAAACTCGGCCTTGAGCGCCTCCTTGGTTCCAACGACGCCGCCACGTTGCACAGCCAGGTCGGCACGTCCAAGCACGTCTTGTAGTGCGCGGGCCCGTACCATGTCGCCCTTGCGGTAAGCATCTAGCATGGCGACGTGCGTGCGAGGGCAGATGTTGGCGAGGCCAGCCAGCGTACCGCTGCCGTTGACGCTGAGCGAGGGGAGGAAGAAGTCAGAGCTTCCGGCTAGGACGAGGAAGGGCTGCTGGGAGTGGCTGGCAGTTGGGGTTGTGGTCTCGCCTTTGGTGAGGGTAGCCTTAGGCTGTGGATCGGTGGGCCTGAGCGCGGCAGTGGCGCTGGAAAGTCTGCCGAGCTTGCCGACGTTGCCGCAGGTAAGCTTGACGCCGACGACGTTCGAGTGTGCTGCGATCTGTTCGAGGAAGTCGGAGTCGAGGTCGGTGCCGGACGCCGCACCCGGGTAATTGTACAGCATAAGCGGTAAAGGCGAGGCGTCTGCCACGTCCTCAAAGTACTCCCGTAGTGCGTTTTGGCTCATGGCTGCCTTGTAGTAGCTGGGCGGCAGCAACAGGACGTAGTCGCCTCCCGCATCAGCCGCCTGCTCGCACAGCTCGATGGTCTCGCGGGTCGACTGGGCCCCGCAGCCGACTATGACGGGAAGGTGGGGGAAGCCGGCGTCGTCGAGAGCGCGGCGGGTGGTGCGAGTGACGAGAGCTCGCTCCGAGTGCGTGAGGTGCACGGCCTCGCCGTTGGAGCCCTGCGTCGTGAGGCCGGCGATACCGGCACGTGCAAGGCGTACGGCGTGCGAGGCAATGGTTTCTGTGTCGATGTCCTCGTTTGCGTGGAAGAAGCAGGGGGTAGGTACGTAGACGCCTGCTGTTAGGGGCCGCCGCGACGCTCGGAGGGAGAGAGTATCGGGTAGGCTGTCGACGGAGGAGGCGGATGTCATGTCGGAGGCGGAGGAGTAGGAGGAGGAGTAGGGCGAGCCAGATGAAGCTGTGCTGTGAGGAGCCATCGGAGCGGAGAAGGGCGTGTTGGTGGTCTGATTAGGAAGGTAATGCAAGCGGGAAATAGTTTGGAAGAGAAGACCTGAGTCAAGAGCTTATATATATGGGGTCGGTTCTTCCTATAATAGGAGTAAGGGCGGCGACTTGCTATAGTATGATATGCTTATGAGGTGAGAGTTGATGGTGTCGTTCGGGGAAATTATGACAAGGTGGTAGTTATTATAAAGGCTCAGAATGTGGGTTCTTGGTAGACTGAGAGGAGGTAGTCTTCAGGAGGAGGCAAGCTGTTGATATATAAAACTTTGAGGAGGAGGAGGCGGAGGAGGGTGGGCGAGGCCACGGATATATAGTAACGTAAAGCTTCACGCGACTCTCTGGATCGTTGATTCCCGGTCCATGCCGTGTATTAGGCTTGGGGGTTCATTCGTAAATTAGGCAAGGGCGAGTTATGACGGGTGACAAGGAAAGAGGGCCATGCTCTTTCGGGCTTTGCTTGCGTTGCTCTGCTTTGCCCGTCCCCCAGACCCAGGTTTCCAAAGTAGCCCAGTTTAGTCTCACACACACACACACAGCAAGTCGGAAGTCGCTAGTGTGTCGTCTAAGATCCCAGCAGTCCTGGAAATCCTAGTCTGAGTTAAGTGGCAGTGGTGGCAGTGGCAGTCACAGTCACAGACCCCCGGTCTGCCTGCCTGCCCTTTTTTTTTTGCGAGAGCCCAAGTTCCCCCTCCCAGCTCCCCCATCGTGGCCGCCACCACAGCCATTCTCCACCTCTCGCCCTCGCACTCCCCACCCCGGACAAATCAGCAGCCCAAAGCTCAAGGAGAAGAAGCCCAAGCCCCAGGGCCCACGCATCCGCTTTCCGTAGAAATCCCCGGCTTTTTTTGCTTTTGATAGTCAGTTTTGGTTATGATGTTAGGCATCTGTTTTCGTTTTTTGGTTCTTACGTTCTTCTTTCTCTTCTGATGTCTTGTTTATTTCTCTTGTCTTCTAACTAGGCTTGGAGCCAGGCCTGCTTCGCCATGAACTTGGATTGCCCCCTCTCCCACCCCCCCCCATGGGATGAATGTCCCCCTCATTTTTAAGGGCTGGACCAACGGCAGATCGCCCTGACTTTTCTTCTTCTTTGCTCTCTAGCACACACACACACGGCCAGGCGCACATAACACAAACCCACACACGCACACACGTACCTAGTGAGACTTGCTGTGGCTGTGAGTTCGCTGGGCAGCAGGTGGCATGTCCTAGGACTGGAGCCAAGACCGCAAACGTTCAAGTAATTGTACGACATGGAGCTTCTTTTCCCAGAGCAGCTATGTGTCGTCTGCCATTCTCTCCAATCGAACCTACGCAAAGTCGTCATGCTCGACAGCACGATCCCTTAACCACCCTCCTCTAGAGAAAACCGGGAATAATCAGGTAGGTTTTACGAGATCGGCAAAAGAGCTGAACGACGTGGTGAAAGGGAGGCGATCTCGTGTCTTCCCTGGGCTTTTCTGTCCTTACTCAATCCCACACACCAGCCCTTGGCATCTGCTTCATCGCGTCGGCTTATGAATCGCGGTCTGTTAAGGTGATGACGATGCATGCATCACCGTAGTCATCATAATCATCATCGTTGTCGTCGTACCCGTTGTAAATAAATGTCTTTAGTCTGACCGTGGAAACCGAAAATACACGTACGTATCGGGAACGATTAGTGGTCCACAAGCAGAGTGCTTTACGTACTTGAAGATTAAAGGCGTGGAATCGTTTCGCCCTTTTTTTAGTCTCTCTTTGGTTTTAATTTTTTTTTTCTTTTTTCTTCTAATGTTTTTGGTTTCTGGGTCTTAGTTTTCATTCGGGAGGTTTTTTCCCTCTCTGCTTGCGTCGGGCTGACGTCTGGCCCCTTCGCTTGTAGCCGGCAACCTCTTCTTCGATTGACGCTCGCCGAGTGGTGGCGGAGATCGCTCCCCTTATCCCAAGTCACGCGTTTACAGCTGCCATCCAGAGCTCTCGACCCAGGAGATCCCATCGCTCTAGCTCCTTCGTTTAATGCGGGGGTCTCATTGGGAGGCCCTGCTGTGTGGGTATTTTGACTTGAGCTGGGCCTGGGACAGAACCTAAGCGCCTGCCGTCACTCTATTTGCTGCGAAGCCGAATCACGTCGCAGACATTAAAGGCACTCAGCGATATCTTTCCCGCGGATCATCGAACCCTAAAATCGGAGTGCACCCCACCCTTTTTCGACACGCCGCTAGACGATCAGCTCGACCGGCCCTCTGGGCGTCCGTTTATCTTATTCTGGTCTTTTTTGGGGGTACGAATATCTTTTCGATCGAGTCCCGAGTCACTCCCAAAGGAACGTCAGCTAACCGGAGACTGTCCCCACTTTATGTGCTTGTGTGTGTGCTTGTGTTTGCGTACAAGTCGTGCAGAGGAGCCGTAGTGGATCCAATTACGAGTACAGTCCTACCGTGATCCGCCCTCTCGATGTGGCAAGCTGCCAGCTGGGGCAATGTTCCAGCTGGGGTTCCCAATATGACAGCTTGAGCCCCGGTCGACACCGCGAGGACATGCACGCAGGACAGATTTCCCTTTCTGCATGCAAGAGCGGAACTTTTTTACTGAGGCTCCCGGAAGGCTGATGCAGGGTTTCCCACAGGTGCCGAGATCATTCTGACGTGTTGCTCCTCCGAGGGGCATGCTGCGAGTGTGAGGCCGGCTGTTCTCGTACGCTTCTGCGTGTTGCTGTTGTAACAAATAGATGCCATGACTTCTATGATGAGACCCCCTTGTTCTGATGTGGAAGGTGTGCCGAATGCAGTCTGTTTCCGGGTACGAGTACGTCAAGGGCAACAATAATGTGTCTCCATTATTTGTTGCTTCGTACAAAATAGACGACGACTAGAGTGAGCTTTGGTAATTGGATGCAGCGCTTGTGGAGAGGCACGGTGAGCATTTCGCTCGTATAGCGAGAATATTAGCAGCTAATAGAAGGGCGAGAGCCCGGGGGGGAAGCTGCAGGGAGCAGCAATGAGGGGAACGTCGTGGTGGCGAGTGGTAAAAGGCTCTTGGTATCGGTAAGAGCTTGTAACAAGCGACGGTGGGATGGCAAGCAACCACGTT
>JANIPN010062789.1:0-20863 GCA_027478595.1 Erythroxylum anguifugum
AGCCTGTCCTCGGCCAACGACTCCATAATGCCGACCAGTCCGCCGACCACGATCCGCTTGTCCAGCAGGCGGGCGTCGGTGTTGGTGAGGTCGATGCCCGACTGGCAGGCGATCAGCTCGACGCCGAGCCCGAGCGCCTCCTCGAACAGGTCCGCCAGGAGCGGCTGGCCGGCGTCCTCGTACAGGTCGTGGTCGAGGAGGAGCGCGATGGAGTAGGCGTCCGGGGGCAGCATGTCGATTAGGGCGTCGAGGAGGTGGTTGAGGTTGAGTTGGCGCGGGAGGAGGGCGTCGGGGGCGGGGCGGGTTTCGATGCGGGTTAGGGTGCGGGTGTTGGATAGGCCGATATATTTTGGGGCGCGGGAGGAGGATTTTTTTGGGGGTTGGGGGGAGTCGGTCCAGGGCGTGAAGCGGAAGGTGTCGAGGACGGTGGTTGGGAGGCCGTAGAAGGCTTCGATGTAGGCTACGAAGTCGTCGATTTTGGAGGACATGAGGTTCTCGGGGAAGGTTTCGTCCGGTCTGTCGCCCTTCTCGTATTTGCCTTCGACTGGCTTCGTCCAGGTCGACATGAATGCTACCTCCGGGTCGAGAGAAGGCGGTTTGACGATGTATATTCGCTTTCTCTTCGCTGTAACTGCATTCCGTACGGTCTTCCACTCTGCTATATCCTGGCCCGGCTCCTCTGCATCGGGTTCCCACGCGAGATCATCTCCGGGAAGGACCAAAGGGCCAGGAAAGGCTCCTGGAGATGGAACAGCGGATTTTTTGCCGGTGGCAAGGACTCGTTCGTCCCCGGGTGGCCGTTTGTAGCCTACCACCGCGGCATGTGAAGACGACTCGCAAGTTATCACGCTGCATTTGCAGGACATCTTGTCGTCGACACGAAACTGTTTCCTGGCACGACCTGTGAAGGGAAAGAGTTGAGGTGGGAAAGAAGAACAACAGCTGGATCAAACATGTTTATATTTATACCACCAACAAAAGACTAGGTAGCTAGTGCATGAGTCATGAATCCAACATCTAAAGCCGTAGTTGATGCTCGAGAGCCTGGAGGCCTTGCCCCAACTATATATACACTCAGCCTCATTATTCCTAAATGCTTCCTCGATCAGCCGCGCCTCTTTCGTGGCTAGTGCGCTTCTTGACTGTTGCGCGCTAAACCCAATTTGGAGCTCGCCGTATCCTGAGTTCCGCAACTGCTGTAATGAGCTCATGATCGACGACGTCTAAAATTTCTCTTAGAGCACAAGGAGGTTCAACTTACTAGAGTCAGACTCTGTCAATGGACTTGTTACTGAGACGGAGCACGGCTTCGCGGCCATTGGAGCTGTGCGCACGGTGCTTGCGTCAACCTAGGAGCACCGCAGGAAGTTTTTCGCTGCGGCCAAATTTTCAGCAACGTGCCACTGTATCACGGCAGTTCTCTTCGAAGCCGGACCGGTCGATTTTAAGTACGGGATATGGTTACAATGTGTTTAGGCAGCTGCCGGGCAGGTCATGGAGGCCGGTCAAGAGGCGAAATCCGGATGCAAGAGGGATCAAAACGATACAAGAGGCCAACTCTAGGTTCAAGATTGGCGTAAGTCTCCCACGAGCTGTGACTCATATTCGATGTCCTCCAGCCATACGCATTGCGGTTCATGTGGCAGGAGCTAACGTCAACAGCCCTTCTCAGGCATCGCGGTAGCTCTGTTCCTCGGCACGGGCGTCGGCATGTACTTTTACTTCCGCTACGAAAAGGGCCGGGTGGAGCGCAAGAGGATAGCAGATATGTCAAAGGGGGTGGGAAAGCCCAAGGTTGGCGGTCCCTTCGAATTGACCGACCAGCACGGCAAGCATTGGAGCAGCGACAACATGAAGGGCAAATTTTCGCTGGTAAGTTGGGCGGCCACAAGCGCTTTGAAACAAATAGCTTACGAGAATCACAGGTTTACTTTGGGTTCTCTCATTGCCCCGATATATGCCCAGAAGAGCTGGACAAGATGGCAGATATGCTGGATATTGTCACGGAGAAGGTCCCACCTGCATCGTCGAAGAACCCCGATTTGCTCCCCATATTCATCACCTGCGATCCGGCCCGTGACACTCCAGAGGTCTTGAAGGAGTATTTGAAAGAGTTCCATCCAGGTTTCATAGGACTAACAGGTGCTTGGGAACAAATAAAGACGGTGTGCAAGCTTTATAGGGTGTACTTTAGCACACCGCCTGGGGTCAAACCGGGTATGGACTACCTGGTTGATCACAGCATTTACTTTTACCTGATGGGTAGGTCTATCTAGGGTGTCTTCCGGCCTCTAGCGTCACTAACATTTGATAGATCCGGAGGGTGACTTCGTCGAGGCAATCGGCAGGCAGCACACGGCGGAAGAAGGCGCAAAATTGATCGTCAGCCACATGTCGGACTGGAATGGAAACATCAAAAAGTAAAATCAAATATACGCCATTCGTGTACAGTAAATTGGGCATAGTTGGCGTCCTTCATTGGATGGACTGCATTATCTGGCGTTCATTTGGGTTTCGAGTGGCAGGTAGATCCAGTGGTCACACTGTCGTTCGCATTGTACCAAGAAATCCCTCCTCAAAGCCTATGGTCTATTTACAGTTGTATAAATTGTGCTCTTTGAGACGATCGTTGTAATGTAACGTAAGGCTACTGCTGTTTGTAGGTTTCCATGTCGCACCTGTAGAGTGCCAAGATATGCTTATCCATGTCCAACATTCGCTCTGGCGGCTCCCAAATTCAACCATAGGCTCTCACTAAAATCATCCGCCGCCAGCCTCCGTCCGCTCCACGGGCACCCCGGCCGCTCCGTCCCTATTCGCCCTCCAAACCCCCGGCTCGTCCCCCCCGAACTCCTCGAGCTTCCAGACCTCGACCTTCTCCTTGCACACCTCCAGCGCCTCCTCGCCCGCCCTCCACGCGGCCTGCCTGTGAGGCGCGGAGACCGTTATCAAAATACTCTCCTCTCCGATCGGAACGATTCCGAGGCGGTGGATCATGCAGATAGCGTTTAACGAGTGCTTTTGTTTGATGTCTTTGGCCAGGGAGAGCATGGTCTTGAGGGCCAGGGCGTTGTAGGCCGAGTACTGTAGCTCCTTGACCGGCTTGCCCCCGAAGTTGTCGCGCGTTGTGCCTTGTGGCTTGGTCAAAGAGGCATTATATATATAAATATTGATTTATAGTATTGAATGTGATAATTACCTGCGAACATGACGATGGCTCCCGCTTTGGGGCTTCTCACCTTGGACATCGCGGAGAGAACGTCCAAGGGCTCGTGCGTCAAGCCTACGTAGATTCCATCGTCTTCGGCCGCGTCTATACTGGGACGAGGCTGTTGGTTTTCACTCATTTTTAGATCAGAAGATTAAAAAAAAACACCCCTGATTATCTCATTTCAAGTTATGTCTTGGTAGTGAAGTGATTTCAGATTGATGGCGGGAGCCAATAATGACCATTGCGATTGATTTTCCCATGTTAAGATTTAGCGGAAGCCGCAATGATTGGCACCTACGCCGCCCCTCACAGCTGGTTTAGGGTCAAGGGGCAATAATGGTGGCGCACTCTCTATTATAGCTGAAGAAAAGCCAACCTGTGTTCTAGGCCTCTGTTCTATCCACTTTTGGAGTCCTTCGCGTTGTGAACAGCAGGAGAACGCGACGCCTTGCCGTACCTTGAAGCCAAAAAGCCTCGAAACTGTCGAATGACCGGGTTTCTGTTCCCGCCATGCGATTTATTGCAGTCTCGATGAAGTCCATAGCATTACCGTCGTTGTGCCACAGGGCCTACGTCTCTGGGCTTGCTACCACCTCCAGAACAGCTAGGTTTCTAGGCTAGTTCCTTGAGCAGTCCTTATAAGATTTCTCTGTTCTGCCTTTCTTTAGTTTTTGTGCTACTGTTCCTTAAGTTTTTTGTCTGTGGAGTTCCTATACGCGCCGAAATGCGCGGTCTATTTCTTAGTATTGCTGTTGTTCTCTTTGAGTCTGTCCAATGTCACGTAGCTCAAGTTCCGCTGAGTCGGAACGGGTTCGAACATTCGCAGCATCCTAACTTCAAGGTCGATTGGGACCAGCTTAATAAGACAGTCGGTCATAGACTGCACTTCAACACTCCTTTTGCTTCCCCTTGTTATCCAAAAGATGGTGGGTACGGCCCGAGGGATATTGAGACCTGTAAAGCGAGAATAGCCGAAAAGGAGATCGCTGTTAACGTTTCAAACACGCCTAGTGGCTATTACTTTGTAATTGATCTAGCTCAGACAAACTGTCTATATTGCTAACTATACGACAGAGTAACTGGGCATCATGTCAGAACACCGGCGAGTCGTGCGCTCTGCCCATGGATGGTCCCGATAACTTCACCGTTTCTCGAACCGCAAAATGTAGCCAGGGAAACCTACCAGATATGTACCTCGAAGTTGCGGAGGAGTCAGATATCACGGCCGCCCTCGAATTCACCAGGAAGAACAAGGTACCGCTGGTGGTGAAGAACTCAGGCCACGACTGGAAGGGCCGAAGCGCTGCTCCCGGCGCCCTAGCCCTTTGGACCCACAGATACCGCCCGCCTTTCGTTCTCGTGCGGAATTTTGTTGCGGAAGGATGCTCTGCCAAAGTAGAGCACGCTATTACTTTCGGAGCGGGCTACAAATGGTCGGATGTCTACGATTTCGCCAACGACCACAACTTAACGGTTGTCGGCGGGACGTGTCCGGACGTAGGACCGACCGGCTGGCTGGCTGGAGGAGGTCACTCTCCTTTGACGCCGACTTACGGTATGGGAGTCGACAACGTACAGCAGATAAGACTCGCGTTACCTAACGGCACCATCACGGAGGTCTCTCGCTGTCAGCACCCAGAACTCTTCTTTGCATTGACAGGCGGCGGGCCTAACACGTGGGGAGTCATAACATCCATGACCTACCAGGCGCACCCCATCGTGCCAATTCAAGTGCGTACGAACCATCACATCCAACCATCGGCTAACATTCAAAGGAATTCTCCCTCAACTTCACCGGCATGGACGTCGACAACACGCGCGAATTCTACAAGATCCTCACAGCCAACGCCACCAAATGGGCCGAATCAGGATGGGGAGGCTACATCAAACCCCAAACAAAAGGCCGCTTCCTCACCCTAATAAAGCCGCTCCTCAACAACGCCCAACCCTCAGACGCCTCGGCTGAAATGGCTCCCCTAATCGAATTCGCAGACCGCCTCTCCGACTGCAAGACCGCAGTCGTAGTCTCCCAAACCTGGCCCTCCTGGCACGCCTACGTCCAAAAATACTTCGCCCCGGCCCCCATCCACCCAGCCTCCTGGTCCGCAAGCGTCGCCTCGCGCCTCCTCCCCAGTGCCCTCTTCGAAACCAACGCAACCGACATCGTCGCCGCGCTCGTGGACCTGCACTTCACGCCCGCTATCGACCTGTGGATCATGGCTGTTACGCCGCCGGGCCTGCACAGCAACAACAACTGGGACGATGGCGCCGCTTACTCGCTGCATCCCGCGTGGCGGAACTCGACGTGGGAGGTGCGCATTAGTACGACTTGGGATCAGTATTATAGGGCTGCTACGCCGGAGACGGTGAAGCCGATGTTTCGGAAGGTGCACGAGGCTATGGAGCCGCTGAGGAGGCTGGCGCCGGAGTCGGCGGCTTCGATGAGCGAGAGTGATATCTGGGAGCCGAGGCCTGAGGAGACGTTTTGGGGTAAGGAGAACTTTGACAGGCTAAAGGCGATTAAGGAGGAGGTTGATCCTGAGGGGCACCTGGTGGTTTGGCAGGGTGTGGGTTGGGAGAAGGCGCCTAAGGATCGATGGAAGTGTTATCCGAAGGAAAAGGAGACGTAGATCGAGAATATGAAGTTATCGTGAATTTTATTAAAAAAAATATGTGCTATAGGAACTATTGTTGTAGATTCCGTGTTCATTTGGGGGTTCAATCCATAACGAAACAATTGTCTTCATTATTTTGAATCGTAGTCCAGGAGCCGCTAGTACACCGGCTAATTTACTGGGAGCAGCACCTGATAGTAAAAACTCTTTCTCGAGGATGCCGAAGGTGATGAATATGCACGCGTTTCTCTCTCACCTATGCTCACGTCTAGCACTCCAGTTGTTATTATAGAATACTGAACAAAGCTGATTAAATAAAATCTTTTAGTTCTAATAAACTTACATCAACCCCATTTCCATCAGCATTAATTATGCTATAGAAATGACATTCAGCTACTTTTAGATCCATATCCTTATTCTTCTACTAACATAGACTTCGCTTTTGTATATTCAAATTGTAAAGGTAGGAAAAACAAACGCTTCTTCGATTTCTACCGTATCTTTCTCCGAAATACGGAACGACCGAGATTCAGCATTTTCTTTTTTGGCGTAAACTACGAGTTCACGTCCATCAAGCCGATATTTGAAAGTCTAGGATATAATAAGCTTTTACTTCGAGACGAGCGATGATTTTAATACCCAGACTTTACGTTCCTTTTGATAGATAGGAAACCACATAATCGGTACGTGTTGCTCCAAAATAACAGAGAGCTCAGGTAAGCGTAGATGCATCGAAACGAATGCGTCATCAGAAATCAGGACTCGAATCAATTCATGAAAGTTCTCTTGTAGTTTCAAGAGTGTGATGGGTGGGATGTTAAATTTAATGACGGGGGAAAGGAGCTCAACGAGATCATTATATCCCAACGCTCGAGCGATCTCTGAGGCTGTCAAGTCGCGGAAATGGAAGGCTGATTCAGTCCACGCAGTTCTTAGTGTTCCTATACTAATTAGTACTGTCTGTTCTCATCTCATAACTCACTGGATGCGCCGAGTTGTATCATCTGGCGAACTACATCTACAGGAGCACCCATGTATGCAGCCTGATGAAGTGGTGTCCATAAAGCCATCTCATTCCGATTTGCAGAAGGCTCTGTCCCCAGCTTAGCATGACTTGTACCTCATTGGCGATTAACCTACTAATTCTAGGTGCGTTGATCCATATCTCTCCATACTGCTTCGCTTTCTCAAGGCTTTCAAATGTAGACGTCCAGTCGCCATAGTAGGCTGCTTCAGCAAGCGCATGGCGGTCATCGTAATATTGTTGATTGAATTCGTCACTAGAGATTTGAATTGGCCACATCTGTATAATTGAATCTGGTTGTACTGTTTGTTCGTTGTCTGCCGGAATCTGATCAACTTCAAATGCATCTTTGATCTGAGAGAACTCGTTTGTTTCTGAATCAAGATCTTCTAGTTTTTTCTGAGTAGTAAGCCCCGTTTGTCTTAGACAATCAGTAATTATTATAAAAATTGATATCTTATACATACGCTGCAATGAACGTTAAAGTGGTGCTGATTCCTTTTTCGTGTTCCGAAATTTCTTGCACGAGTTTTTCAGTCCCTCTACTTTCAGTCATCCATTTCAATGTCCAAGCTACTTTACCCGCTGCAGCAGCGTAAGTCAAGCGGCTGAGTGTAGCTTGAAGCTCACTAAGCGTAGTATGGTAGGCTTTAAAATCGAGAGTTAAAGGGAGTTGATGTCCAACGAGACGATCCATTTGTCTTGTAAGCCGATGTAAACTTGCCAAGTAGATGCGAAAACGCTCCACGCAGCCAATAACTTTACCCAGTGATGATTTCGCGTTTTTAATTAGTTCGGCCACCTTTTTTATAGTGTCACATATGACAACACATGTTCCAACGAGACTTATGGCTGCTATTGCAATGGATAGAGGATCCATTGTAGCTGTGGGACACGGTTGTGTGCGTTTTCTTGTTAACGTGGCTAACCAAACCGCCCTCAAAGACCGAAAAATCGGGGATTGTACGTAATCTAAAGTTGAAAAATATGTTAACGAGATGCAGACGAGTAGCAAAATTTTACATAGATTTTATGTGGGTATCTTCAGCGGATAGTAGTAAATACGATTAAAATGCATCGCCTTTTTTCTAACTTACAAGCGAGCGGAACGGAAATATATATACTCAGTCACTCGGCGAGCTTATGGTATGCAAATTGTTTTAATTGGCTAGATCAAGGAGGCTGCTTATTAAAAAAAGCACGTCGCAGGCTGTTCGAGTTTTGATTTGATGGTAAGCTACATAATCAAAGCGGCGATTTTAACGGTGTGACGTGGTATTACAGGCGGGGCAACACTTTGGAGTAATATTGGGTGGTTTTGCGGAGGTTGCCGTATGTATGAAGAGCGATTTAGTTTCGGGGGTAACGGTGGTGGTGGAATGATTGGTAGAGATACACACTAGCGAAACTTTGCATCTATCCATTTATCAAAGTCAGCGGGAACCCCGAGGTTAGTTGACAACCAATGAGTATCGCTACGGAAGAGTCATCTCAACTTCGCTTACATGGTAACTCTGATAGCTGGACTGGATGGCTATTCTTTAAGAGGAAATCATCACATCAAGCGTAGAATCGATATACTTTAGAATAACAAAATAAAATATTCAAACCAATATGCGCTAAGCATATTCAAATTCACATTCGATAACTACCTACCTTATAATTAGTTAGAAGTTATGTTGCGCCGTGCTAACGATCAGTTTGCATAATGATAAATTCGTTATTTACAGCTTGTCTTCAAAATGTGAGATGAAATACGAAGATTTACATTGCACAGATTCTCACATCAGTTCCAGTAAATTACAAACATGGTGTGAGATGAATAATCCCATTAAGGCTGCGTGAGAAACCATGTATCAGCCATGTTATCAGGACTTGTCGCAAAGGTCTCAAAGCCAGCGGCAGAGTCGACAGTGAAAGCCAGACTCATGGTGTCCGTCAAATCGTTCGGGACCATCATACGCTCGTGTTCTTCAAATTGAGGAAAAATTCCAACGTCGCTATCGACACTTCTAGGATCCTGATAACTAGAAGCATGGATAGTTGTAACAGCAGGACTGCCGGAAGCTGTTTGCGGCGTTCCGAGGGTCAAGTTGTTTCTAAATCGGTCAATAAGGAGGTCTGCCTTTGAAGAGAGCTCTCTTGTTATATTGGCGGCGCTAGAAGCGACTGCAAAGTTATCGCCTAGCCTTTCAAAGACCTCGATGGCACTTTTTATTGCCCTACGAGCCGAAGGTGCGGAGGGGCTAACTGGATAAGCCAGCATGAACCCAATCATCGACAAAGTGGCATTCCACTGCCATTGGTAAGCTTCATGCCAGCCATTCAAGATATCCGTCTCCGTGAGGATCTGGTACATAATATTTGTAATAGTTATAGCATGGTCAAGACAAGATATCGATATCCCTTCGGCTAGCGGTGCACGAGAGCTTATGGTTGGGGAAAAGCATATTAGAGGTCGATACAGGTTCATCGCTAGGTTGTGATATAGAAGTTCAAGGATTAGGCGCTGTCTCTGAAGCCACATGGGGGCAAGACGCTCCACAAGGATTGTTGATCGATCAGTGGAATAAGATTCGCCGGAACTCTTCCGCTTTGATTTGAGGGCTTCGGGTAGCTCATGGAGCCACTCTTGGAGACACTTCATGCTCTCCGAGAGGAATTCCGCGGCACTTTCCAGTGATCGAGAGTCCTCGTATAGTGTTTTGATACCATGTGAGCTAAGTATGCTGTTACAGTGGTCGTAAAACCTGGCATAAATTGCGCGAGCTGCTAGAAGAAGTTTGGTGCTTTGTAAAGGGTATGTAAGAATGGTAACGCTCTCATCAACTTTAGCAAAACTAAAGCCTACAAGCATCGCTACTGAAGAATCATCGTTCGGTAAGCTGCAAGTTACCTCCGACAGCTGAACTGACCATGGCCTCCCAAGTTTCATGCATGTCTTGCTCTCCACGGTGAATAGAGTCCACCAAAGCCGCTTCCGCAATTCCCTTTGAACCTGCGGCATATTCTCTGGTGGCTCAAGATGTAGACCTAAAGTTTGAGCTATGCGTACGGACAAAGCCAACAAAGTATGAGCCATATTTTGAAACGATGCATTGCAGAGATATACAACAGAGAATATAAAGCACTGGAGCGTGCTGATGGTGGGGCTCTCAGTTTCACTTGTTAGCTGTGCCTGACAACGGTAGTAAAGCCATCGACCGGCGATTGTGGCATCGTTGGCGTTTACGTCAGCTTTTGTGTCCATACTTGATATGCTGCGAGGTATGAACGCAACGCCGTATTGCATACATATAGCAAGGATAATGTCGACCAAAGCTGATGGCTTACGAGGACCTCCTTGTATAGCCCATAAAGAATTGTAGTGCTCCCTGAAGGTAGACTCGTCTATTATGTGATACGTGGGGTGGTATGACTGCCAAAACAGGCCCAAGTAGTAATCCTCCTGGGTTTTTGTCAAACAGTCTCCGCCTATTGCCGTGTCTGATGACCCATCGCCAAATTCTATTGTGCCTCTCTTGGGTACCGTAGGGCTCGCAAAGGATCTGCTGGCTGAATTTGGTTGCATTTGGAGCTCTGATTGCGGTTGTTGGAGCACTGCAGCCAGATATGTTGCTATTCGCCCGATAAAGTAGAACGACGAAGACGGTCCATAATATTGGCTCTGGTGCGAAGAGGTAGTGCTTGCATATATCCCTTCCCAGCGTTTTTTGGTGGCTCCATGTTCCCTTGACGGACTTAATCCTTTCATGGGCGAGCCTACAGGTGATGATAAAGCTAGGTTGCGGGAATCATTACTTGGTGCCAATTGGAGAGCTTGGCTCTTAACTTGATCTTCTAACTTCTTGATATACAACCGTAAGCTTTCAATTTCTCTTCGAAATATGTTAGCATGCAGTTTTTGCTGAAGGGTGGAGGCGCTGGACCTACCTAATAGCATGAGGCAATGTTCTTATCTCATTCGCTCCAGGATTGTTGCAAAGACCTCCTCTGCTCTGGCAATTATGGCAAGGATGATTGTTATCGCACTTAATACGATGGGCCCGGCACCAATCGCAGGCTTTGGCTACCTGGCTTCGCTTCGCGCGTGGAGTAGGCGCATTAGAATGGGTTATATCTTGGATGTTATTCATTCTTCAGTAAGAGCTTTTGACCACTAGAAATTTGTGGCTCAATAGTTCGTCTACTAGGCGGGTTCCGAGGCAAGTTGTTGGTTTCCGGTGTTTTGGTAGATATTAGTCAACGGTCGATAGGAGAAAACGGTGTAGTACTTCGATGAGATTTTGTTATCGGCGGGGGGAGTAAATATATAAGCTGGATGGTCTGATTCTGAACAAGGTACTTTGTGCGATCCAGCTCTCCTTATATATCCTATATCCTTGATTGTAAGTCCCTCCAAAATTTTCAATGGACGCACGCCTGCAGTCTATGAATTCACGACGAACCTAATCTACCCGTCTCGATTAGCCGGCTTAGCTGATGAGGGGCGCGACGGACCCCCACAGAGATTGATGTAGTGGTGCTTTAGTAAGAGGGGTGGTCTGGGCTATCTTTATAGTTGACATTCTGCAGAAACGGTTTTAACAGAGCGGAGATTTGAAAATACCGTCTACTTATCATGCAGCTCATCCATGTTGTCTCGACTGCACCCAGCGGAGATGAGCCCTTGTTGCCGCGACGAACCTACAAGCCACAAATGTGACTTCAATTCGCTAATGCCTTGGTATTAGGTAAGCAAATGGCTACATCCATAGTGTCGATGCGCATACCAGTACACGATAATGTTTGTTGTATCCGAATCTTCTGTCTACAAGAAGCGAAGCGTCATTGTCTTGAGCTCCTCATCCTTAGACACTCTTCAGGCCGACAAAGTGTATTTTCCTCCTCAATAAAATAGCCCGCTGATAGCGTAGAACACACCAACAACAATTGTTGGTACTCTGGCATTACACAACCTTTCAAATTATCGTCCTTGAGCCTATCTCCGAGCCGTGGTATTGAGAACTCATAATGGACCATAACACTTCTCATGTTCGCAATGATTGTACGGATTCCGCCGTCAAGGTACTTCATTTCCCTTCTATTGGCAAATTCTTGAAGTTCTTAATATATGGCTCTCTGTAACAACTACAATTCATCAGTACACTAAGTTGGCTCAATCCTTACCGCTTACCCTGGGATTTGTGATATTCAAGTCTGAATGAGGTTGGCTAAATAGATCCTACCGCATATAACGCATGCGTGAGACTTCCGTCAAGGCTCAAAACGTTGGGTCACCCATAAATAATGGTGACAAATGTTACGGCGATACCTCGGAGTAGTAGTCACATAAAATTTGATCGTCTTCAAGAAGCCTTTAGTATAAGAGAGCTTACTAGGGAATGCATTTATTCTAGGCGATGTATGAGTTTGGGGGATCAAGGAAATCAGCCTGGCAACGACTGAAACGGCATCGAAGTGGCGGCGCATCACTTGTAATAAAATCCAAGATGAATGAACTAGGTATACTAGATTGCAAAACAATGACTGAATTTTTTACTGGCGAAAAATCCTTCATACTGTTACTCGGGAGTAGCCTAATACGTCTTGATCTGGCCAATCAGAAGCCCCCCGGAGGAACTCCGGAACTCCGGCTGGGCATAATATAGCGTTCATTTTCAAGCCCATCTCCCAAGCCATTATTCCATATGGCCCCCTGATCTTGTTTTCGTTTCAAATTAGGCTCCTCAGTGTATCTGCTGCAGATCCTACCGATCTGGGTACATGATGGCGCTGGTAAAGAAATATATCTTCGTTCCCATTAGACTCATCGGTTCCCATTGCAAGGACTACATGCACATATGACCAGGGCAAAACCGGAGACCAATGCATGCATAGCGAGCAAAAGAGCTTTACTGTTCGAAGGAACTATGGACTCCCAATAGCTTCTTAACATGTCATCTGCTAAATCCTCTCTTGATACGATCCGTGGCCAATGAGTGGATGGAATCCCTCGGAGATCCGGAGTAGCTCCGCAGCCCAATGCTGCTTAGTATAAATACAAATACATACAATATTCATTTACACGATACGAACTACCTATACAAAGCTCTCTGATAGTTGCTTTTCTGTTTATCTCCCGTTCCGAAACTCAGGTCATTTGGAGTCGATTCTAACAGTATGAGCTCGACTATTCTTCCAGCCACTTTTAAGAGGGCCGTCTTCAAGGAGCATGGAGGTCCCTTGGAAATCGAAGAAACAAGAATGGTTCCACCAGGTAAGGGTGAGGTTTTAGTCAAGGTCGAAGCGTGCGGAGTCTGCTTTTCGGACATGTATGTTTCTGTCAACGGCATGGGAGGCGGATTGTGAGTCATTTCATCCAAGGCAAGCCCATAGACACGGCCAAATAACCATTTGTGACTCCAATAGTCCTCTAGCTCCTGGTCATGAGATCATTGGGCGCGTAGCAGCGCTCGGTGAGGGTGTTTCTTCATGGAAAGTGGGAGACAGAGTTGGCGCCGGATGGCATGGCGGTCATGATGGTGAGACTGTGAATTCAAATCGCTCGTGATTGTCTAGTTGACTTGGCAAACAGGAACTTGTAAGGCATGCAAGAAAGGCTTCTTCCAGATGTGTGACACTCGTGCCATCAATGGAGAAACCAGGAACGGCGGCTGTAAGTTCTGTTCTCGCGAACAATTGAGCCTGAAGATTCTGAAGCAGTGGTTAACTATAGCACAGACGCGGAATTTTGCAACGTCCGCCATGAGTCCCTAGCTAAGGTACCAGAGAACCTCGACGCAGCCAAGTACGCGCCTATAGCCTGTGCAGGAGTCACTGTGTACAACGCCATACGTAGGCAGAATATTCCTATCGGTGCTACTGTCGCTGTTCAAGGCATGGGAGGTCTTGGACATCTGGCAATCCAGTATGCCAATAGAATGGGGTATCGTGTCGTCGCTATTTCTCGCAGTGCTAGCAAAGAGAAATTTGCAAAAGAGCTAGGAGCACACGACTATGTCGATACAAGCAAAGGCGATGTAGGAGAGTCTTTGCAAGCATTAGGTGGTGCATCGTTAGTTGTTTCAACTGTACCAAATGCCAACGCAATGAAACCTCTGTTGAAGGGCCTTGGTATGCTCGGCAAACTGTTAATCCTATCTAGTAACTCCCCCATTTTACAAAAGTCCTAATAATGACAGCACTCCTGACTGTATTTATAGTTCCCGGTGAGGTTCCAATTGATACTCTCACGCTGGTAAGACCTGAGACTTAGAAATATAATACAGGAGGTACTAAAAGACTGCAGCTCACATATGGTCTCTCGGTAACCTCATGGCCAAGTGGCCATGCCATTGATTTGGAAGAAACTATAGAGTTTACAGAGAGAAGCAAAATCAATTGCATGATAGAGAAGTTTCCTTTGGCGAGGGCGCAAGAGGCCTACCGTAAGTACCGTTGCGCTGCATAGTGAGTACTACTAATGAGGTCCGTAGAAAAAATGCTGGACGGCTCGGTAAAATTCAGGTCCGTGATCGTTATGGATTAAAGGCCAAGGCCTTCTGAAGGCCTAGTAGAGGGTTTTCAACCCCTTCAACCTTGCCACAGTATAGTTTAACAGCTAGAGATTCAAGGTCAGTGTGAGCTTTGGGCTTAGATTGGCAAAAGGACCGATAAGGTGGTGTAGAACGCATAAAAACTACGTAGCTAGATGACTAGTCGCTCAATGAATGAGCGTTTATGTAGAAGATTTCATTCTCGGTTTCTGCACGCATAGAGAGATGTTAGAAGCAGGTATTCTTAGTGAACTGTTGGAATTCCTGAAGTTTAGCCCCAGAGCCGGGGTTGTCAGAGAGACCTCGAGCGGGAGAGAAATTGTGCTAGTATAACGTCACAATTGCCGTAGTCGCAAAGCGGTCTAGCTATGAAGAAGTGGTTGATTACTCAAGGTTTCGAATGACGATCTACAAGATGCGTCGTGCTAGTCGATGTCTAGACTAATAGAAGAAGTTAATGCACTCGACTTCAGTTGTCACTCCGGATCTCCGGGTATCGCCCGCCCACTAACGTTGAAAACATCATCGGCTTCCGATCGCGGCTTGCAGGGACCGAAACTGTCTTAGGTGAATCTCCCCAGCGTATTGGCTTCGGCAAAACATGCTAAATTTGCGGGGATAGGACAAGAGTGCACCTATATCACCTCGATGGGCTAAACGATGAACCTCGCGATCTATATTAGAGTAATAAACAACAGGTCCTTCGAAGTGAAGGAGTCTGAACTCCATCTACTGATACTAGATAGCCTGAGCGTCTAAATGATTGCTTATGGCGTTGCAATATTACAAAACATCATTTAAGGAAATCTATTAGAGACCGAGTCCTAAATACTAACTACAAAGATGTAAAGTAGCTCCCGCATTTGCGTGGATCACTCGGAAAACCCAGTAGGAAAAACCGAGTGCGGAGCCATTCAGAGAATCTAGCATGCAACGAAAATGAGTGACAAGGTACGAGATAGCTTGAAGAGAACAATCAAGTAGTTCAAAACTGCTCCTTTTCTGCGATGGATAGTGCGTGTTCCAGTCGATTGAGTTTCATGTTGAGGTCGTTCCGACTGCTCGACGTAGCGTAATTCTCGGCAGCAATATCAAATAGATCATTATCCGCCAGTGTGCCTATGTACTCAGGTGAAAGAAATTTGACGGGACCTCCCTCGCCCAAGTAGCAGCGCTCAACAACCTGCATCACGATGTTATCACAGAATCGCTTTGACGCTACCTTGTAGTATGCCTTCAACGTGTCATGTATATCGAACACTGCCTGATCCTCATTACTAAGATGTACTGTGGCAGTGACTTGGGAGAGATTGTGGTAATTGGCAACTGCCTGATCTTGTAGACCAAGACCTTTAAGTCGTTGAACCACTCGATCCTGGCGTGTGGTAGATAGATTATCAGCAAAATAATGGTTTACCGTTTGCAAGATTCCTTTCATCTCGTCTGCCCATATTTGATCGAATTGCTCCTTGGCCAGTTTGCTTGCTGAAGTGGCTGAATTCGAATTACGGGATGCTATCTTCTTTCGAACATCCGCTTCGGTGACCAATTGTTCAAACAACTTGAGATTGAAATCTTTCACGTGCTTTTCGATTTGGTCGATGTGTTCATTAGTGATACTTCGCCATTTCTTAGCCTGTTCACGGAACATGTTTTCCAGGAGGGAGGGATTAACTGTCCCTGGCAGCTCTGATCCTCTGGATACACGGTACTGTAGCCTTATCCAATCGTAAATGTCCCCTGCGTGTTTATAGATGGAAGATTGCTTTTTATGTTCGTCTTTTGAGCCGTCGCTATTATAGAAAGACCGAGTATGCCCGGAACGTATAATTTTCTCTGAAAACTGTTGGTTCAAATTCTGACAATGCATACGAAGCCTCCGCGGATCATCTGATTCCCAAGTAGAATCATAGTCACCCCTAAGCGATCCATACACCGTATGCTCATACTTAGCTGCTAGCCTAGATAGGAACTGGCGTTGCTGGAGCGTAGACTGTCTTGGTGGACCAAGACTGCTGAGGGCATCACGACATTCCACTACTAGGTTTCGGATTTCTTGGACGAGTCCAGGGAACTCTCCGCGAATGTGATCATATAAGATCCTACCTAGAAATTTCTTCAGTGACGCTATGCCTACTCGGTCTCTAGATAGAGCACTCCAGGGATCAGTATTGAAAAACTTCTTCTCGTTTTCATGACGTTGCTGTATCGTGACACCCTTTTGAATCTCTTGCGTAGATCGATTTTTAACAGCAAACCACCCATGGGTGAGTGTTTCAATCTTGTTTTGCGCAATAGATAGAACCTGTGTCTAATTAGCCACATTTCAATGAGACTTGTAAAAGAATAGCTATACCGTAGACTCGTCACCGGGTTGTATAGCGTCGCATTTGGTGATGATTCCGACCGTACGTAAGCCCTCTGGATCCGCAGCCCTGGCCATCCGGAACACTTCTTGATTGGCAAGATTATTTCTTGCATCCATAACGGCGCTGTAGCACTGATTAAAATAGTCCAAACCATATCCCGCATCTACTTACAGTATAATGGTTCTTCGATCTGTCACATAACTTTCAAGTAGTCCACGTATAATATTGAGATCTTCCTGGGTCTGATATTTCGTGGGATCTGGTTTGGGTAAGCGCTTCTAGTTGAGTTTCAGTATGTATCTGACTTACTATGGAACAGACCAGGCACATCGACCACGCTAAGGTGATGATGATCGGGACCACAAAGCTCAATGCGTAGCACTGCATCTGAAAACCGTTTTGGAAGGTCCTCCAGGTTGGTTTCGCCAGAGGCAGGGAGTCCCATCTGCACGGCGGCCTAGTTCACTGGTGTTATAAATTGAAGCTTTGTCATTGATACGAATGTGTACTAACATCATTCAAGAGGATCTTAAACTGCTCTGCGCTCAACTCGCTACCTTCGATGGTACGCTCGAATTTCTGGAGACGCTCTCTCTCCTCCTCGTTATTGTTGGCGCTCGGTCCGGGGATTATCGACACCTTGGCTCCCGATTCATCCGCGGCTCCGCGGCGAAGAACGATCTGAGTCGAAAACCTGGTGCATAGCTCACTAGCAATTGGGAATGACAATCCAGTCAATCCCTCAAGTAGTGACGACTTGCCACTGGACTGATCTCCAACAACAACTAGCTAAGTAAATGTTTAGTGAATATGATCTCTAATACATACATTAGGGGTATTACTTGAGGTAGAGATATGTCCTCGTTAATTCCGAGCTCACGGAATCTGTCAATTATACCTAAGACTCTGATCCGGTCATCGTTGTCAAGGTCATCAACTCCATCGAGAGCAAGATTTGTTCTGGTCATTGTAACAGCGTTGGGAAGTCTTTTGAAAAGACTTTTCCACGGTTTTGGAAACTTCTATGTCGAAAACTGCCATCATGTCTTTTCATATATTGTGATGATATGGAAAGACTAGAAGATTCCTTAGGTAAGTTCTTTAGCAGCTATTGACGTGTCAGGTCTTTGACTCAACCACGGAACAATCCCCCCCTTATAACAGCCTAACAGGATTCATGCATCATACTCACGCATCACTTAGATGCAGGATACCGATTACGCCCAGGTGGGATTGAAAACTCTGGATAATCAGTCGGAAGGTAGGGACGCTTCTAAAATGCCGATATAAGACTCAAGAGACAATTAGAGTTTTCTCGAAAGCGGAAACCGTATGAAAACATCTTTCGGTTTGTATGGTGCCGTTAATCTTAGTATGCTGTTGTGTCACGTTGTAATGCTGAATATTCAGGCAGCAACATTCCAAAGAGGTCTGTGCACAATTGGAAGATGACGGCTGGTACCTGAAGCTTGAACTAATTTGCAACACGACAAAATAGTTACATGACAGCGACTTGCATTGCTGACAGCCAACACAGTTAATAGATTGTAGATTCATGAACTATTAACTCATAGCGCTCATAGTACAATGTTTTTGCGATTATCGAGTAGCATAAATGTTATGTCAGCTTGGTGCAGTTTCATAGCTAGAGCAGGAACAATCGCAACATAATATCGCACTCACCGCCATCTTAAAGTTGCTTCGTATAAAAGCTGTGAAACATCACGAACTGATGGTAGAGACTGAAATCCTTAGAGCTTACATGGTCCCGCAAATCGGAAGAGATATACCTTTGTGCAGAGGTCTCCAGAAGCCTGACACCCTCCTGGCCATACCGTGCACAGGATGGATCTCTTCATTTATCCCTGTATACGGGTAAGGGCGGGTGCTCTCATGTCACGGGAGTCAAACAAACGTCCGGCTGGACGCAGAACCACACCGCTCTAAAGATATGCAAATTGCCGGGGCGTCTCCGGAGCTTTACTTGAACACAGTGAGTAAACGTAAGAGCGAAAACAAGACTCTAGGTATAGCACCTAATATAGCAATATCGAATGCTCGACTTGTGAGAAGAGCCGCATCACACCATGTGACTAGCTTACCATTGACGATCGTTCTGAGAATAGCTCAGTTGAGGCCAGTGATGATCCCCCGCGTTTAATAATTGGCTACACGGCTGCCAAGCCGAACTCCGCAGCGGCCATGATCAGAGCGGTCACTAAGTCATGATGTATTTCAACGGCACGAATGCAAAGAGCGATTTGGGATGATCAAGAAGTATTAATTAGTGTCACTGTTAGCATTTACTCTGGAGCGTTTCAACCGGTCGGTCAATAAATCGGTCTATCAATGTGATCCCAGATTGTCAATTGGGAGGTACAAAGCCCTAGGGAAAACCAGTCACCCAAGTACCCCGCCATGATCTTCCATTGAGTATGTTCATATTGACTGTATCTATCATTTCCATGATTTGAGAATGTCTAGCTTCTTAAGAACCATCGGTCTGTTTCTCCTGGTCTCTGTTGGACACACAATCAAGGCTCAAACAGATGTTTCATGGCAGCGATACATTGTAGGTCCACAGTCTCGAACTGTATTTCCATCACGTATTGTTTCAATCGCTGGCAATGTTACAAATCCTTCAGGTCTTCTACCTGATGGTAACGGTCCTACTATATTGTACAGAGAACAGGGGAGCACGGACACCAATGCGTCTGCACTAGTTGTTGACTTTGGTATAAACACTGTTGGGTTCCTTTCTATAGAGTTTGCTGGCGCATCAAACAACACTCCTGGGATACGATTAGCATTCTCGGAGACACAGCTGTACTTAACCAATGTATCGGACTTCACGCGATCTTATAACGGAGACACAATAACTCCCGGAACCGACCAGATTGCCGTTCCAGCGGAGCCCAGTACATGGACTGATTCCCATGGCTGCCGAAACGGAACACAAGTCTGCTCCGACGGTCTCCACGGCTTCCGATACCTCAAGATCTACCTCGACGCCCTCGATTCCGATAGCCCGCTGGTATCTCCGTACGGCACCGTCCAGATATCGTCGATCTCACTCAACTACACCGGATTTCTCGGCACCCCTGACTCCTACAAGGGCTGGTTCGACTGCTCGGACGAAGCCCTCACTCAGTTCTGGTACACAGCAGCCTACACGAACGAGCTGACAACCGACACCGTCCGATCGACCGACGTCGACCCCCGCGACGCCGCATCTCCCAGCCTAGAAGGCAAGACGGTCCTCTACGACGGCGCCAAGCGCGACCGCGACCCATACGTCGGCGACATCTCAGTCGCCGGCCTAACCGAGTACCTGACGCACTACACGGGCTCGCCAGCGCTGAACATCCTCGCCGACCTGGCAGCCCACCAGCGGGCAGACGGCTGGATCCCGCCGGCCAGCATCAACAACTACACCCTCCCCCTCTTCGACTACCCGCTCTGGTGGGCGGTCGCGAGCTGGGACTACGTGCTGCACACGGGCAACGCGTCCTACGCCCGCGCCGTGCTCCCCAACCTCGTCCTAGCCCTGGACTCCTTCTACCCCTCCGTCACAAACGCCAGCTCGGGCCTGCTATCAAAGGGCCTAGCCGGCACCCAGGGCTACGGCGACTACGCCTTCCTCCGCCGCACCGAACAGGTCACCTACTACAACGCCCTCTACGTGCTTGCCCTCCAGTCCGCCTCGTCGCTGGCTGCAGCCGCCATCTCGGACACCGACGCCGACGCCAACGCTAATGCTGGATCCGCACAGGAGCGCTGGACAGCGCGCGCCACGCAGCTGTCCGACGCCATCAACGCGCACCTCTGGGACGCCGCGGCGGGGGCGTTCTTCGACTCGACCGACTCGCCCGAGGGCATGGTGCGGCACCCCATGGACGGCAACGCCCTTGCCGTACTAGCCTCCATCGCCAATACCACGCGCGCCGAGTCTGCCCTAGACTACCTCCAGAGAGAGACGGCGCGCGACTGGGGGAATGCGTTTATGGATGCGAACACGCTCGTGCCAGATGGCGATCAGCGGGTTTATGCTTTTCTGTCGTATTTTGATGTCGAGGCTAGGTTTAGGGTGGGGATGGGGATGGTGG
>JANIPN010062981.1:474-20850 GCA_027478595.1 Erythroxylum anguifugum
CTTGCCGGCCTGGGGGAGCCTGGGGGAGCCTGGACACTGGGCAGCCTGGGGGGGCCCGGGAGCAGTGGGAGCTTGGGGCCGCTGCCGTTGGGGGGCACACGCCGTACGCCGTACGGGTACTATACACCATACACCATACACCATACACTATACACTATACATGGTATGTAAACGGCCAGGTACGAAGCTGCCACGCCCTAACCGTCTAGTCAGTATCCCGTCACCCCATCACCCCGTCACCACCCCGTCCTCGAGTCTTCGGCGCAGCATGTCGTAGACTCGTAGAAAGATGATACATACTATGGACCCCATTACATAGTAGTATAGTACTCTAGCTGGGTGCAGTCGCGATACGCTCGTTACATGGGCACATGGATGGGCACATGGGCACATGGGCTGGTTTCCGGTAGTTCGGTAGTTCTTCATTTACTATGTATTCTCCTCCTCTCCAAGCCTTTTTTCCCTTCCCTGCCCGCCTCCATGAGTTCCACGGGACCGTTCTATATAGGCAATAGGCACTAGGCGACTAGGCTCGTAGACTGGCGGCCCTTCCCTTTTGAGACAGCCTCTCCCCACTATTCCCATCGAGCTGCTGCCATGCTGAGCTCCAGAGAACACATCCACAGCGAGGTGAGTCTGAATGCGTCCTTGCCCCATTTTCCCCACTGAGGTCGGACCCGCTCACGGAGGTCAGCCAACGGAGGCGTCAGCCTGCGCGATCCCTGCCCAATAATAGGGACGCGGACGCTACTGGTCGTGTTCCGGGGCGACGAGAACCACATGTGGTAGTAGGAGCCCATGGCGCGTACCTGTCGCCTCCTCTCCTGTATTTCTTATTTCTTATTTCTTGGAAGCGCTGTAAGACTGGCATCGAGTTTCTGTTTGCTAACCTTTCTGTAGGATCCGGATCGCCATACGGCGTCTGCCATGACAAGTCCCACCCCTGTCGCAGCAAACAAGCCCAATAAGCCCAACGGCAGCAAGCCCGAGCATCACAATCCGGATCCAGCCCTCCAGAAGGACCTGCCAGAACTCCCTATGCATACGTCAGATATGCCCGTAACGCCTTTGGATGGACATGGCGTCTCCGACTATACAAATGACTGGGAGCCCAGTCCGCTGTCCTCCCCAGACATCGACTCCGACACTGCTTCAAGACCTCCCCCAAGGCCCCCGCTACCCAGGCGCACCAGGTATGCCGGAGTCCCTCCCGTGTAGTTGAATTGAAAGAAGAAAAGGAGTTTTTTTTTTTTTTTTTCTCTCTCTTTTCTTCTTTTCCCCCTCCGCCCCTTTGTTTCTCTAAAAGAGGTTTATTTACTGAATGCCATCGCAGCAGCTGGAGCAACATCATAACCGTGGGAAAGCCCGAAATTGGAAGGGTAGGCTTTGTCGCCGCTCCACCGGTGAAGCTCGTAACCATGTCTGCCACAACGGACTCGACAGCGGAAACGTATGAGACTAAGGAAACGTATGAGACTAAGGAATCGTATGAGACTAGGGAATCGTATGAGACTAAGGATACCAAGGATACGGACCAGTCATTGGCGCTTGGCCCTCTGCAGGCCCAGGACGAGCTGGATTACCTTGCGCCTCTAGAATCCAACGGGGACGATCCGGCATCCTACGACCTCGTCGTGCCACCTACCGAGGATGAGAGCCAGGCGTTTTCGCTGGTGAAGCGCTCGGAACAGCTGTTCTCGCGCGAACACCTCATGGCCATGTTCTCTGAGCCTTCTATCCTCCTCAAATACACATCGTTCCTGAGTAATCGTCGGCCGCAGTCCATACAGACTTTGATTTACTATCTCGATGCTCTCAAGGCATTGAAGGCGATCGCTTATTCGAATGCTATTGCGGATGCGTTAGAACCACTGCCGGGACAATCTTTCTCCAGTGGCAAGGCAGCAAAGACAGCCAACAGGGAGCTCGAGGAGAAGGCGGAAAAAACGTTCGATCTCATGGTCCAGGAGGACTTGCCGGCCTTTATAACTCAGGTGTATATCAACGTTGTATCCGAAAGCATCAGCAAAAGGATCACAGGAACTCTTCCTCCCCACTTGAGAGAAGCCAGCGAAGGTTTGGCCGAGGTGTTTTGTCTGACGGATCCTGGACGCCCGGACAATCCCATCGTGTTTGCCTCGGAGGAATTTCATCGGACAACGCAATATGGACTTCACTATTCGATTGGACGGAACTGTCGTTTCCTCCAGGGCCCCAAAACCAGTCCCTACTCGATACAGCGCCTCCGCGAGGCCTGCCAGAAAGGCAAAGAGCACAGCGAAGTATTCCTCAACTACCGTCGCGATGGGTCACCGTTCATGAACCTTCTCATGATGGCCCCTCTGCGGGATTCTCGCGGGACCGTTCGCTACTTCATCGGCGCCCAGGTCGACGTGTCGGGGCTTGTAAGAGACTGCTCCGAGCTGCCATCGCTCCAGAAGATGCTAGACGACGAGCAAGAGAAGTCAAAATCCCACCCCAAACCTCCTCCTACCGTAGCTCCCAGCACTACCGAGTCCTCTGCCCTTGCCCCTGACCCCGACGTACCTTCTCAAGATGGTCCCTCGCCCTCGTTTCTCCTATCCCCCCACCCTGGTGCGGAGAAGGACGAATTCCAGGCACTCGCCGAGATGTTCAACCAGTCGGAGCTGGACATGGTCCGGCGGCACGGTGGACGCATGCACTCGGAGACAGCCGAGGACAACGGCAGCAAGGTGCCCACTGGCCCGCTGCCATCGCACCGCCCGCGCCTCTTGCTGCACGAAAATTCGGACCCGGAGCTTGACACGGGAGCCGAAGACAATAACACCTACAACAACGTCAACGGAGGTAACCGTGTCCAGAGTCAACAACAACAACAACAACCACAGCAGCAACAGCAACAGCAACAGCAGCAACATCAACAACAACAACACGAACCCCAGCACCAGCCCCAGCAAAGGCCACAAGCCCCGCGGGCTCCACCGTCGTCGTCCACGAATCCAGCGCAGAGCTCGGTGTCGGGCAAGCTGCAGGGTGTGTACCAGAACTACCTTCTGGTGAGGCCGTACCCGTCGCTGCGTATCCTCTTCGCGTCGCCATCTCTCCGGATGCCCGGCATGCTGCAGTCGCCCTTCATCGAGCGCATCGGTGGGTCGGAGCGGGTGCGGGCGGAGCTGGAGAACGCGCTGGCCGAGGGCCGCGGCGTGACGGCGCGCGTCCGCTGGCTCAGCAAGTTCGGCGACGGCGAAGGCAGGCCGCGCTGGATCCACGCCACGCCGTTGCTGGGCAGCAACGGCCACATCGGCGTGTGGATGGTCGTGCTGGTCGATATCGAGGGCGAGGGCGTGCGCCGCAAGTGGAAGCCTGCACCCCCCGTCATGAGGAATCTCAGCGGGTTGAGGGCCGAGCCCGGCGGCGTGCTGAACCCCGACGACGTACGGAGTGTCAGGAGTGCGCGGAGTGGATTCAGTGTTGACTTGAGGTGAGAGCGGTTTTGAAACTTGTATTCCTATCCATATATATACACCTATACAGTTTAGTCACACAGGTGATTGATTCTTCTATTCTTCCGTTTTGTTGTCTTTTATCTTGTATAAAGATAAGAGATGGTGTTGGCAGTTGTATTAATACGGGACGAGAGACGGCTGTCATCACGGTAGCTTCAACATTCTGGGTACGGAGACTATGGGGCTACACGCATTTCTATTAAATACTTGGGAAGGGGTTCTGGACGGGAAAGTGGGCTTGGATCGTCGCGAATTCATGTATACAAAAACGATCGGATGCTGGGCATTGAAAGTATCAAAAGGTAAGAGAATCAGTAGTAGTAATCGAAAAAAGCATTTGACTGCTGCATTGAGAGAATCCCTTCTGATCAAGTCTAAAAAGTCTACTGAAGCAAAAGCCTTGCGATGTCTTTCCGTACAAGAACCGGGTCGCCAGCAACAACAATTAATGGCTCAAGGAATTCCGAGTTGACCTGGGGCGATGACTAATTGTACAAAAACAATGACCCATGCCTCCAAAATACGTTACGCTCTACATCATAGCACTCCAAGACCAAAGAGAATTTACCTATTTAGGGACGTGAGGTCTCTCGAGCCATAGACTCTGCTCTCTTTCTCCCCTTGGGGCTAGGTGTTACTTCCACCCACACCTTCCCAGCACTGTTCTCTTCCAAACGAATGACAACCTGCATTCCACTTGTGACATTTTCTCCAGGACGCGTTTTCGTTTGTGAGCCTCCCCCCGTTTTGGTCTCGGTGGCTAAAGATTGACTACTATCCATCACTCCATCTGTTGTTGTAGCCTGTCTTTCTCGCTCAGCTCCCCCAGCGTTTCCAGTATATTCATGCACAAGTTTACCACCTGTAGCTTCTTCTATACTCTCGGGGCTTTCTGGATTGTCTATACCGAGATCTAGCGCCCCCTTTTTTGTGCTGAATGTACTTTCTCCTCTCGTGTCCATGCCAGGGACATTGCTAAAACTCCCTCTCCTGGCAACTGCGTCTTCGTCTTCATCGCTAGAGTTTTCATCGGAATACTGTGTACCCACTTCTCTGTCACTTCGAACTAATTTCCACCACCTCCAACAAAGACTTTCACCACCAGCGGGTTGGTCGTGGTTTGGACAGGGGGAGGTTGTTGGACTGCAATTTGGTGTGACAGGAGCTTTCTGCTCCTCAAACCGATAGCCTTCTGAGTCTGATCCACAATGACTTTGGGAGTGATTTTTTGGGCTGTGTTTCACCTGAGTAATTTGAGGCTTTCGGTGGGATGAAGACTCGCCGTAACCAGCACGTTCACGTAGGAACACACAGAAGCGACCATCAACGACTGGTAATTCGAACTCAGGGGTTGTTCTTCGAAGACGAGCCGGCTTATTGTCTGTCGTGATGGGGTTTCTTGAAGTGCCGCTATCCTTGAAACCGCGAGAGGCTGATATTGACGCAGGACGAGAAAATTGGACAGGGGAATCAGGAGGAGAAAATTGATAACCATCTAGCGGATCAGCACCACGCGAGCGGCTCGGGGGCGACCCGTCTCTAGGATATACAATCGGTTTTAGTGAGGAAAGCTTATAACTTGATGTAACTGGCTCTGCTATTTTGATTGGGAAAGACGCGTACTCATACACTTGCCGTTTAGCCTCAAAAGACGGTCCTTCGGGTACTGTTCCTAGTAGCCTTGAATCTGGGCGAGCTAGCTCCAATGATCCTAAAGTAGATCCTGATCGGCCTTCTACTGCGCTAGATATCATGCTTGATATCTCATCTCTTATACTCGATTTAGCAGAATGGGTTGTGTGATTTAAGTTTCCGGATCTGAGACCCTGATCATTGTTCCGGGCCGAAGCATTGTATTTGTCATGCACAGTAGAAGCTACTGAGGTGGAGGTATAGCTTTGATGGTTTGAGGTCGGCTGTTGCAGCGTTGTTGAAAGTTTAGCCGTAGTCTTCCTTGTATGTAATGCGGCTCTGACCTCCTTCTCTTTGGCCAAATTCCGATCGTGTAAACGATGCAGGGGTACAGAAGCGGAGTCAGAATAGTCCGTTCTCAACGAAGTGAATCCATCTGTTGGGGTTTGCCCGGCTGCTTCCGGTGTACTCAGACTTTTGTGGTGAATTGGCCAGACTTTTACTTCGGAGCTAGCCCTAGAACTGTTGTTGTTCATGTAACTTCGAATCTTTTGCGATACCATGCTCGTGCCGACTTCGCGCGAGGATGCATGTGTGGTCCGGTCATGTACTTGCTTGCTTGAAACATCTAGTTGGCTTTGGAGACCACCACGGGATAGTAGTTTATCGGACGATGTAGATCCTCTAAAAGCCCTGTCTTGGGCCAGGAATTTTTGAATTTCATTCTGTTTTGAGCCAATCGTACCTAGCTTCTCTTTGGTCAAAGGCTGATAGTGACCATCAGTAGAAGAACCCTTAGACGGCTCACATTGCTGTCCAAATTCACGAATGCGAGTTGCCACGATACTGGATTTAGTTGATCGCTGACTATAGTCGTTCTGTGCAAAGGGAGAGTCAAAGTGTTGCGCACGTTGGCTAACAAATGATGAACCGGTTGCTGAACGAGGCGACATAGTGGTTAAGAGACTAATAGCTCAAAACTGTCGTAATAAACATTTACCCGTACTTCCTACCAGGTATTTCAATTGCTCTTATGATTTGCTGAGGTAGGATGTTCAGTATATGATGTGTGGACAAAAGAGAGCCTATGAATTAAAACATAAGAGATAGTTCATTTCACCGTGGCAACTACACATTGAACAAGATGACAAATAAGAAACGGAAGTCGCAACCACAAGTTTCATTTGATCTATCACTAAAAATGCTGGGTTATACATCTACAACAACGCTCTTATTTCAATGCTGCTTGTAAGCTTTCAAGGACCTATTTATTTAGTTATAAATGTTTCGGAAACCGGGGGTTTGTTGTTCGCTCACCTCAAGCTCAATATTTGCTTCAGCGACATCTTGTGCACTACCACCACCACTAGCAATTTTCTGGGCTTCAGTGATCTGAGAGCGGACCGCCTGTTACATGGTTAAAGCAAGGCATATAAGAGAGGAGACGAGCATACGTCGGCACTGAATTCCTCTAGAGGAAAGCCCTCAACGGCGTTAATGCTAAGAACAGAGTTTGGCTGGACAATTGCGAAACCACCGGATACTTTATTTGCATATAGTCAGCATCTTGAGCTCACTATGTAACAAGCCGACTTCCTTGACAGCGATTTGTGATAGGGAATCGTACGGAAGAATTGCTTGCTGCCTCCGCTTTCCTCGATAACTTCAACAAGGCCAGGTTTCAACTGCTCAATTGATGGGACATGGTTTGCAAGAACGCCCATATCTCCAGATTCGGCCGGAATGTTGACTTGAACGCTATAACCAGGTAAGTTATCTCCTCCTGAAATCTTTAATTAACAGCTATGGAGACTTTTAACGTACACATCCTGGGAGGTATAGATAGACTGAAAGTATTAAAGAGTTAGCGGCTTTTCTGTCCTACTGACGAAGAAGCTTAAAGGCGCCGATTCGATCGACTGCTTGGGTCCATACCTGATGGGGGAGTGCAAGACTCAACTTGATCTTATCGGAAACAGCATCGGCATAGCCTCTTCGCTGGAGAGGTGTGCGAATTGCCACAGAAGGGCGTATACGAGAAGCCGCGCGAACAACACGCAGAGTATTCATGATGTGGGTGTGCAAAAAATCGCTATCGAGATCGTGAGCTCTGCTGTCGGAGCTTGAAGCATCAATTTGTTTCACGTGACTTTAAGCTAGTCCATTTTGGGCGAGCGACATAACTTTAGCCGCGAACAGACAGTGCATCTCAAAGCTTCGGCTTGAGAGCCCTTTGCGATAATCACCTATGTATATTAATATTTCACATTTAGATTTAAATTGTTTTGGTTCTGGTTTTAAATTCTGAAATTAAACGTCTTGTTTGTTGGGGAATCGGGTCAGACAGATACCTAGGTAGTTGCCGTAAACTTCCGAGTTTCCTACGTAATTGTTCAACCTTTACTTTCCATTTACCACACTCATCTTAAAGGCAATTTCTTTCAAACCCTCTCCTGCTAGCACCATAAGTACACTTCGACATGGCTACCGTAGAGGAAGGGAAAATCAAGATGTCAGACGGGTTTGAGCTGTATACCAAGACCTGGAAAGTACGGAGAGGACGGTTGTTTTCATTTCCTGGCTAACCATACCAGCCTGCAAACGATCCCGTAGCTGCGTTGGCCTTCGTTCATGGCTTCAGCGATCACTCGAATCGGTACTACTCACTTTGGCCCCAATTGAATGAAGCAGGGATCGTGGTCTATGCTTTCGATCAACGCGGCTGGGGCAAGTCTGTTACGAAGCCTTCAGAAAGGGGGCTAACGGGAACGACGACCCAGGTCTTGGACGATATCTCCACTTTCGTACGGTCTCATTTGTCCTCATCTGTCCCGCTTTTTATGATGGGCCACAGCATGGGCGGACAGGAGACTTTACACTTCATTGCGGATGGACCAACAGATCTCAAGAAACAAATAAAGGGGTTTATCTTATCCTCTCCCTATCTTGCCCTCCACCCGGATGAACAACCTTCTTGGATCAAGGTACGAGCTGGCAGGCTTGCAATGAAGGCCTTGCCTCGGTTTCAGTTGCACAACCCCTTGAAAGCTGAGCACTTAAGCCACGATCCAAAGTGGAACCAGGAAGTGGCAGATGATCCGCTGTGCCATGATACTGGCACTCTAGAGGGTTTAGGGGATATGCTCGATCGTGCTGAGAGTTTGGACACCGGAAAGACGCTTGTCCAAGATTGGGACGGATTGAACTTGTTGTTCTTGCATGGGGATGAGGACCACGTCACTTCATATGAATCGACCAAGAGATACTTTGAAAGGATCAGTGTCAAAAACAAGCAGCTAAAAACTTTTTCTGGGGGCTATCATTGCCGTAAGTTTGTCACATAATTCTGAAGACTGCGCTTACGTCGAGCAGTTTTTTATGAACCTGATCACAAGAAGCAATATGTTTCGGACATTATAGAATTTGTAATTTCTCTGGCCAATCGTGAACACCCTGGAAATTCCTAACTAAAAAGATTACAATCAATCATAGGTTGCTCTTGTACCCCAGAAAATATAGGTATAATTTTTGACAATCACATTAGATAAAGAAAATGTTTAAATATTCGCCTGCAAGACATGGGTAGTACAGATTTCTTCTCGACCAACTGGTGATAATTTCAGACTCATACTCTTATCTTATTATCATTTTTGCAATTTGGTTTAGGGATTGTCTCTTAATGAATAGCAACTCTCGATCTAGAAGCTCTCGTTCAAACGCCAACGCTATGCTAACTTTCGTTTCTAAAAATGTGTACCTAAGTTTTAAATCGTACTAATGACCAAAGAATTTCTTTCCTACGCCACTTAACTGACTGGCAACACTTCCGAGCCTATGACTTCCGAGCTCGCTGCTGTTCATTATGTCACCCTGTAGGGCGTTCTGATGCGCCTGCCTCTGCATGTCCCTAACTTCTAGTTTGGCATTGATAATCTCCATGCGAAGGATTCTTTGGTGAGCAGTTTTTTCGTACTCTTTTGCCACTCTAAGTGCTTCTTCATGCGCTGTAGCACGCGAATTTTCCTTGTTGGCTACAAGCAGACCGTTTTCGAGGTCAAGTCTGGCTGGAAGTGAGCCGGCTTTTATTAGCTCTACTGCTGAGGCTTCAATGACTTCTTGGCTCGTGTTGAATGCCTGCGCTAATGACTTGAATGTAACACAAGAGAATGGCACAAAATATTGGACGATAGCTTTGCTTCGGATGCGATCGAAGAGAGTAGGGAAATGTGGTGCGAGGTACATGTCCAAAAGATAGTCAGCTCGGTAGCTGTCAAGAATAGACAAACAAGTCGCAAATTTCCCAGAAATAAAGGTCGTAACGGCACGTCTGAGATGAGGTTCTATCTCGAGGTACTGGCGAAAACTCGAGTTTTCTAAAACACGGGACTGGAGCTGAGCCCGGTCGAGAGATGCGAGTGCACAAAGCGCACCGTACGTTGCAATGTCGCTGGACGTCATAAGCTTGGGGTCGTTTTCAGATTCCGAATCTGGTCTCGGTTGGATTATGTCGTTGTTTAAAGAGAGAAAGGTTTCTGTGGCGCCTTGATAGTTCTTCAACGACATCTGCGCAAGCCCCATCGCCGCTGTGTAGATAGTCTCGTATTTTTGCATGCTTGGAGCGGAGTGAAGAACATTTCGGAACTTGGAAACATTCGATTCTACATTCATCCAGTTTCGCTGCTCCATATTGACGTCAATGAGCCTCTGAAGCATGATCGCGACGTGAACCGGAGTTTGAGATACCTCCCGTTCTTTCTGGAAGGACTTTTGTGCTTCGCCAAGTTCACCAAGTTCTTGATAATGCCGCCCCGTGTCATCGTAGCCCATCTGCTGGAATTAGTGAAAGCTATGGAGAAGAATGAGAGAATCTAACTCTTATACTCTCTTTAATCAGGTTATTCTTGTATCCTTTTAGCTCCGCTTCTAGGCGGCCGGTTTCAACTTTGTTTTCCCGAGTTGTCTGTGATATCCACCCCTCATCTCTTTGAGCTTTCGGGTTGTTTGGCTCTAAAAACTGCCAGATCGCCATGACTCTCTCGTACAACTCCGTGTCTTTGCCCTTCTTCGCCTCCGTTGCAGCCATTTGGAGAGATTCATGGTATAGGACTGTAGAGGTCTTGCCAATATGGTAGAGACGCTCTATGCGAGGCTTGCCTAAAAAAATTAAGCGAAACAGATATGCTAGACGCAGCCAGTCTTCTACCTTTATAGTTTGCAACGTATGACTCCAAGTCGAACTTGGGCGTTTCTCATCTAAGTCAGCAAGTACGTCCACACGAGACCCGAACGGAGGCGTTACCGGTGACAACAATCTTCCCTTCTTTCCGAGCATCCTTGAAATACTCTGGCTCGCTCTGGCCCGCCATTTTGAATAACTTGGCGCTAAACTTTCGTTGTAACAGGCAGTTGAAGACCAGGTCCTGAGAGATGTGTGGGGAGGCGGAAGCTGCCTGGGCGGGTCTGGCTGATTGCAAACAAGCCGAGCCGATGCGAGCGGTTGTCAGTTCCGACGGCGTGGCCAAAGCTCCGCAACGTTGTACGAGTACATGTTTTTTTTAACTTCGCTGCATGCTTCCCTCCCAACTTCTTGCGAATTGGAGATGTGGCCATGATCACACGTTTAGCTTACAGGAAGCTGTACAACCCCCCCCGAAGACTGTTTTCGTCGATTACGGAGCCATTTGCAGGTTTGTTCCTACCATTCAGCTTTCTATTCTCTTAATACGTTCTTGCACAACTTTATAATTTTTGGGAATTGTATGCTAAATCGCCCAGAGCTTGACAACGTTGTTCTCCGCCGGTTAACGCATGCCCAAACTCCTACACTGACCCGTCCTCTTCGAAATGGGGGCCAAACAAAGACGCGTAACGCCGATAATGTTCCTCACGACAGGCTTCTCGGCCTCCGCTCTTGGGACACCATCAAAACCCGCAAAGGCGCCTTAATGCGGGCACATCATCCGTCCCTGGAGGAGTATGTTGAGTTGACTCCTCGAATCGTTACACCGGTGAGCTCTTCCGCCAGCCCTCCCCCTGCCAAACTTGCTCATCGCATCACAGTAGATATATCCTAATTACGCCGCGCTGATAACGTCTCTCCTCGATCTACACCCTTCAAACTCGGGCAGTTCTAAAACTTGCGAGCAGAGTTTTGAAATTTTGGAGGCCGGGACTGGGCAGGGTGGGCTTACATTATTTCTCGCGCGGGCGTTGGTAGCCGGAAATCCTCCTCTTCCGCCAGATGTTCGTTCTGAACTACGAAAGTTTCGTGAAGAAAGCCTAAATGTCGCGGAAACAAGTCCGATGCCGAACATGTCTAGATACAAAGCTTCAAGGGGTGCAATCCTACATACACTAGATGTCTCGGAGAAACATTCCTCTCATGCTCAACAGATTGTCGCTGGATTTGCAAGAGGAATTTACTATCCCACTGTGGACTTTCACGTTGGATCTTTGTCTCAATTTTTAGATACACGTATTTGTGCACAGTCGACACCATTAGCCCATATGGTTCTTGATCTACCCTCGCCGGATCTGGAGCTACCTAGTGTGGTAAGAACTCTAGCCACGCGCGGCACGGTAATAGTGTTTACGCCGAGTATAACACAATTGGGAGAGTGCTTGCGGAGTGTCCGGAGGAGAAGCCTACCGCTTGTGCTAGAACGGGTGCTGGAAGTGGGCATGGGGCTGGCAGGGGGTCGCGAATGGGACTTGAGAGAGGCTGTGGTTAGAGCCAAGGAGCGAGAAAGGCCAACAATGGAAGAAATAAGAGCGAAAGGAGTAGATACAGATGGTGAGGTCGAGCAGGTAGATGAAGTTAATACCTCATACAGAGGAGGGAATCAGGAAGAAGAGCGAAACATAGGGTCTAATTTTGATACAGACTCACCTATGATGGAAGATATCAGCTCTAGCGAGGACGAACCGGTGATGGTATGCCGGCCCAAAGTAGGACTACGGGTCTCAGGAGGAGGCTTCGTTGGACTTTGGCGCAAGATAGAAGAACCATTGGGTAAGGCCGGTTAACATTGCGAGGCTAATGGTGAACATTCCCGAATGTTAAAGGAATAACAATATATTTATACTGTCTTGTTAGCCTATTTTTAAAGTCTCAAGTAGTTAAATGCGTCAAGTCGTTCATCGCGTTCTAATTGGTGAGAAATGTGTCGCTGCTGTCCTTGAGACTTGAGCCGACCCGTCGGTTCGGTCAGTTAGCCCTATGGGGTCGCTTACATGTCTTGGCGTTGCGCCGCACGGTGCGATTTTGAATGGCCGCAATTGACACAGAAAGTTTCTCAATTCATCGAAAGATCCCGATCTCACACTCGTCGTGATGGCTAGTAAGCTTGCGTCAACTTAGAAAGCAGATAGTTAAGGTACTAATGCACTTTTAAGAATCAAAGAACTCGTCGCAGCACAACCAGAGCAGGAAGGCTCACCGAAACGGGTAAGTACCACAATCCTGCTTAATTTCATGCGGGAATCACGCTTCCTTTCGCTTTGAAACTGTTTACTAATGATCATTCTGTAGGATAAAGAAGCCAAAGACTCACCGCTACCCCTCCCTGAAGGGTACTGACCCTAAATTCCGAAGAAACCATAGACATGCGCTTCATGGAACTATGAGAGCACTGGTAAGCCTCATCGGAATCAAAAACCGCCACATTTGACTGAGCATTTCAAACTGACTCTCCTGTAGAAAGAGGTCAAGGAGGGAAAGCGAGACGCGGCTTGAGCCCGGGAAGGAAGACTAGAAAGCTCCGAATTCGAGAGTGATATTGCAATGTCATAACGATGCACCATCAATGAAGCCTATGGAATGGTCCAAAGATTGTGTAATAGTTTAAATGCTCGGAAATGGCTTGGGGAAAAAAGGCATATTGTATACCGAAACTCCAAAGCTACGATGAAGTGTCTTCTCTCGTTTGAAATAGCGCTCTCTCCGAAGGCCCCCCTTTCTATCGTGCAATAGGCATTAGTGTGTACAGCCCCGGTTGCTTTTGCATGCCCGGTAGCTGAAGGAGAAAATCATCGTGCCGAGATAAATGACCCTTTCATTACCAAACACCTCAGAGCTTACTTGTGCTCATGTGGTGCATGGAGAAGTGGCTACATACAAGTTTGAAAGTTATCAGTCCTGTATTTCATGTTTTGAACTGTTTAGAATCTGGCGATCTGGCGAATATGGTTCTTCTGTTGACAAAGTCTAATCCTAGTGTCATGATTCTTTTCCTTTTTTTTTCTTTCCCCCTAGCTTTATCCACCAAGGATACATTTTGACTGCTTTATATTTAAAAGTCATACGCTAAATTAGAGTAGCTAATGAGAAGTTATCTCGAGTTCTCGTAGCACAGGGCTATAATGTTCTATTGAATAATATACAGCCGGTGCTTCGCTCAAAAAGCTTTTTGGTAATTTGTGATCATTTCTAGCGAAAAGACCTGGGACCTTAAATAGTATGTAACTGAAGATAGTAGTGCAACCTCGAAGCAAAAATACCTTACAAAATTTGCAAATTATTTTATATAATTAAATAAGCATAAATTATCGATGCTCTTGTGACGCAGCGGTGAGCGTGTCGTTCTTATATTGTTGCCAACCTCGGATCAATATGCCATGCGAAAGTCCTGAGTTCGAATCTCAGTTGGAGCACACAATTTTTATTTTGATGTTTTTATGAAGGCACAATAATAAGTTTTACTTATCTTTACCGGCCCTTTATCGATATCTTAGTAAATGGCCAGATTTTGCAGCTTCGCATGGTTGGGGGCAGATCCCAGTCACTCGTAAACTAGGCAATGCTTGGCACCTCTACATTTTGGGACACCTAGAGCTTGCACCGCATATATATCTCGACTTCTCCATGCCCGCCTTGTAAACGTCGGTAGGAAAGGCTTGTGTTTGCCACACTGGGTCAAAGTATAATGACCATGGCCGATAATGGACCTGTCTCGGCTCAAGACGCGGAAGATGAGGAGGAAGACTACATGTCGATGACTATTGTAGAACCGGAAACCAAGGAAAAGGAGACGTATACGCAACGAAGAATCAGGAAACAACGAGAGGTAGGAGTCTTTTTTTTGTTCCTCTTCTAATGAACTGACTCAACGGTCATGCAGGCCGAGCAGAAAGGACGGACTAAGTCGAAGAAGGAAATTGAGGCGGAAGCAGCTGCTGTAAGAGAAGCGTCACTCGCAAACCCTCTCTCTTCATCCAGCAAAGGGTTCAAGATGATGGAGAAACTTGGTTTCAAACAGGGCGAGGCTTTGGGTTCCGGCAAGAACCAGCATGCGCGGCTAGAGCCTGTAGAACTGCAAATGAAGGAAGATAGAGGAGGGGTGGGGATGGACGCTGAACGAAAGAGAAAGTTCCGCGAGGAGGTCGAGAGTGAGACAAAGAGAGTCAAGGCAGAAGAAGGCGATTTCAGGGAACGAGTGGCTAAGGAGAGGGAAGACAAAAGAAACGAAGGCATGCTGATAGGGGCAATGAAGGTTGCTGAGAGATTAGATACGGAGGCAACGGGAAATGATACAGAGGAAGGCCCTGCGGATCAGCATGGAAAGAAACCAGTGTCTCTACGGGAGGTGAACGTGCTCTGGCGAAGCCTCGTCAAAGAGCGTATGGAGAAGGAACGCGAACGGCGGATGCGATACGACTTGATGCAAAGTTTGTCTAGGAATGCTCACTACGACGACCCTGAGGAGGATAAATACGACCGTATCGCATTAGGTAAGGAAGAAGAGCAACTCGAGGAAGACGATCGCGAGCTTGATGAGTTTCTGCAGCTGGATCTCTCCGAGCGTCTTGAAAAGCTGGTGGGCTACTTACGTGAAACTTACAATTACTGTTTCTGGTGCAAGTACCAGTATCCAGATCCTACTTTAGAAGGCTGCCCTGGAACAACGGAAGAGGATCATGACTGAGCCCACGCAGTGAATGATATATATACAAAATAGAGTCGCGCCGGGGAGCAGGTTTTTGGAGGAGATTTCTGCTTCTTCTAGACTACAAATCTTTCTAGTGAAGACTGGAACTCTATGTATCGAACAAAATCAGGGGATCGGTCGTCCAATCATCTTTGTCGCATGCAAAGGACCCTCAGTCGCAAGTCTTCCTGGCAAGGTTCCATCTCCGCAAGAACGTAACAACGAACCATTTTGCTACGCCTTTCGATTCTATTGTGGCTGTACTAAGTCTTGTTGCCTATGTCGCAATAACTCGCCATAGCTTTGGTGCTCATTCTAGATGCTGCATGCCTGAAAAACTTCAGTCTATTCATAGAAGACATGTCTGTGTTGACACGGAAATGGTCCACTCTTTCGAACTTCAATCAGCAATGAAGTGGTAGTATCAAGTGTATAGGGTGTTTCGTTGGGTATGAAACTGAGATTGTCTATTGATTCAACCATACCTAACTGTCACGACAGGTAATACGACACTTTTCTCGAGCTGCGTTGCTAAGATAGAACCTGCTTATAATCAAGCATCTTCTTACACAGAGCTACTCGCAGGCGACAAAAGGGTTGTGAGTTAATTTCAATGCTTTTGTAGCCACTTTGGGAGCTGGCTGCTAATCTTCTCCCAAGGTTGAATTCTAGCTCACGGCACCGCTCTTCAGGCATGTGTGTTTTTCATACAAGCCATTTTCGGTAGCGAACCCCTTATCCTCTGAATCTCAGATGTGCATTCTTCCAAGTTCGTTTGTAGGACTATGTCTCGATAGAGATTCGTGACTGGGAATGACAGTCAATACTTTTTAAGGTCTCAAATTGTCTATGATTCAAAAGGATAAAAAGCAACCTGTATTCTACTCAAGAAACTTGACGACTGGGGACGTAAACCTTGAAGCGCAACCCAATTTCCACTGAAACACCCATATTCAAAGCAGCATAGGATCAAAGCTTATTTTGATACGAGAAAGAGCAGGGCAGCCTTGTGCAGTATAAACCTCCACAATCTGCGGTGCCTGAAAGAGAAGTAATACGAACTTAACGTAGAACACGATACACTATTTTTGTGTGCAATCGTCATACGGAATCTCTCCCGCCAAGAAGGACCAATACCGCATGACACTCTTGCACAGCCAGATAACTAGAATAATGGAATCATTGGATACGGATAGAAACATTTGACCGTTCACAATCTTCACGAAACAAAGCTCTGCAACACCCTGCACCGAAGCAGGCCTCTAGCTAACAAAACTATTAACGGGTCTCCTTCGCAAATTGACATGTGGATGAGGGTAGTAACTGGGACTATCGGGGCTCCCCACGAATAGCGAACACGGACTTAATGTTGAATTGATATGTGGAAGCTCAGAGACATTGTGCACACCGATAGCTGGAGATAAATCTACTGATTGGGGGATGACAACTTGAATACCGTACCGCTATGGCTGTTGGCAAGTCGTGGAACCGACTAACCAACAAATGAGCTCGGTCGGCTTCGGGAAGAGCGGCGGAAACCTGAATGTCGCGATATTGCAACAAAATGGGAACATTGCACGTTCAAGTTTGGCAAGGGCGTCTTGCGAGATCACAGTTTCCAAGGGCATGTGAAACGCATGCAAGAGCAGAATTTTTGCAGAACGAAGCTTTCAAATTCACCGGACCGGAGCTTGCGGGAATCTGATAACTCGGTCTATCTGGATCAAAGGATGATGCTCAAGTTAAGGCGTCATCGCCGCTAAATTGAGATCTTGTTCTTCAGGGTACAATGTTAGCTTGTCAGCGTTAGAACCCTTTTAAGGCACCAAGCAGATCACATATCCGCATGACAGTAACTGAAGTCCGTTACCCACCATGAAGAAGACCCTTTCTTTAACCAAGTGATACATTCTGCATCAAATAGCCTCCGACCATGCCATCCAATGTCTGCCGCCAGAGAAGCAAAAATATTCCAGCTCAGGTACGAGTACAACCGGACCTCAAAAGGTCGACCCGGGTGGTTGCCGACTGGTTAGTTACCTACCCAGATACTACTTCGTAGGTACGGTAGGAAGGTAACCCAACGCTAGATTTAGAGGCCCACGGCTCCTTTGATATCACGACAGGCCTGTTCAAAGACCTTTTGAGACGTAAACCAAACAAAATATTTACATTCCCGTCAGGAACCAAACCCGGTAACAGTGGTAACATTGAACCCTGGATCAAGCTTATTTTGAAGCCGCGCATACTACCACGGCCGGGCTGTCCCATCAAACACCTTCAAGCCAGCTTTTGGGTGGCATCAACCACGGTTTCGTTTCAGAAATCGTCTTTATGAGAGAGCCGCTGGATTCTTCTTTCCTTTTTCATTCTTCTTCCCTTCAATTTTTTCTTCTTAGTTTCCCCTTTTTGGGTTAGGAGAGGGAACTCTGCCAGTACTTTCCGTGTCGTGCGAATCACGATCCCGGAAAGGTCTATCTGCTACGATAAATAGCCAAGTTCGTCGTAAAAGTTCATGATCGTTCTAAATTCGCTAGCTACGGTTCGTCTATTTTGACAGCATATCTACTTGTACATTGATCGATGTGCGAACGTCTTGGTTGCAAGTGCATGTCGCCTCTCCTCTAGTTTGCGGGTCTCAGTTGTAGGAGCAGCCACCGATAGCTTATCACCTTATCCGGCAAGGGCCAGCTTCGCTTGTAGCAGCCCAGAGATGGATAACGACTGGGTTGGTGCTGGTTGGAATGGAGGGGCTTTTGGTGGAGCGGTGGGACTTGGAAAAAAAAAGCCGAGGCTATGAGAAGAGAAGAGAAGAGAAAAGAAAAGAAGAATAATTGATAAACATGGGGACTCGAGGAAGTAGAGCGCCGGTAACGACTTCATGAGTGAGTGACCGAGTGAGTGCATGCGTGATGCTTGCGTTTGAGACTGAACCGCTCAGCGTGCAAAGGATAGTACTATAGTACACTGTGCAGTACAGTAGGAGTACGAGACTACGAGTAGTGGTAGAGTACTCGTACACTAGTAGATACTCTACCCCGGCAGCAAGATGGCGTCATGTCTCCCCCGCGGCTACGATCGACGTCAGCCTCGAACATTTCTTTTTTTTTGTTCCTTTTTTTTTTCCCTTTCCTCTCTTCTGACTGGCGCGCGGCAGGCAAGAAGGGCGACGAACTACCAACGTGCGCCCAGGCCTGCGGCAAGCTACTCTCCAAACGCGGAAGTGATGTACGCGTGCATCGAGATGAGATGGCGAGGATGGGTGGGTGGGTGGATGGCAACCCATTATTCTCCCCATTCCTCGGGCCAAATCATCGACAACCATCCCTCCTGTTTCTCTTGAGAATGGCGGCCCGTCAGCCCGGTGACAGGGATAAGACAAGCAGGTGCGGGGAACGGGTACCAAGGAGAGGAAGAGGTAGAGGTAGAGGTAGAGGAAGGTATGGAAAGAGAAAGAGAAAAGAAATGGAAAGAAAAGAGAGAGGCCACTCTGGTTTGAGGACTGGCCGGGTGTAAATGTAAATGTAAATGTGAGCAAAGAAGCAAAGAAGCAAAGAAGCAAAGAGGCTCTGTAAGGAGTAAGATCAGTTTTACCGTTTCTTCGAGGAAGTCTCGAAGTCGCTCTGCGAAGACAGGTTTGCCCAAAAGTGCAGAGGTGGTGGTGGTGGTGGTTGTGGTGTACCGAGACTTTCCTACTATGTCAGGTATGTAGGGCTTTTGGGTGTGGACCACAGCAGATCCGTCCGCGCCCTCTCTATCGTCTATCTATCTCTTATCACGATGTTGGTTCCGAGGCGGGTGGATGGTTCAGATCGTGGAAGACTTATACAAACGCGCCATAAAGCAAGGGACCCAGCGAGGACATCATCGACCATGGAGTCATGGACGCCGCAAAAAAACAACACCATCATTGATTGAAGTGAACTCAATCTACATAGTACGATGTCCAGGCACCCTCCAGACCGACGGATGTCTCCTGTAGACGTGCGATGTGAAAATAACAACCTGGAAATAACAGCATGAAATCGGCCAACGTCTCCGGGGGGCTTTGGCGGGGCTGCTTCCAGAACCGCCTCGGTTGAGATGGCTTGAAGAGAGAAACCGGTCCACGCTGCTGGTTGGCCGCAGGCCTGCAGACCCTGGGCGGAGCGTGGCTTTTTTTGTTTCGTAGTATCGAGACTGTTGAAATAATCACGCAACGGGGCTTAAATTCAGAAACAGCCTATTCGAGGCCACAGTCCCGTCGACCGGGCTGGAAAGAAGTTCCTCGAGTGCTGGGCGTGGTAGAAAGGATAGGGACGGTGACGATGACGATCAGGCCTGTCGCCTGCGGCCACCGCCGTTGACTGCAGACACTTACTATGTAGAGATCCGGGGGATGGCAAATAGGATACTAGTAGTTAGTGATTTGTAGAAGAATAATAGTGCAACAGTGTCAAAAACGACTCGGTGACGGCCATCATCGCGATCACAGCGTTGCCGTCCCGAAGCGGCATTGGCATTATTGGGAAGTGGTCGAAAGAGGCAACGACCAATGCTTTTTCGCACCCAATAGGGAAATGGGAGAAGGAGCAGGAGCAGGCAGGAATACTAGTACGAGTACTTGTACCTACCTAGGTACCTAGAGACTATTATCTACTATATGTACATAGTAGGTGCTAGTCTAATGGGCGAAAGAGAGCACTGGGCACACTGGGCACACTGGGCACACTGGGCACACTGGGCACACTGGGCACACTGGGCACTGGGCACCTGTCGAAAGGCCTGGAACACACGGGCCGTTATTATTATTGTGACCACCAGCCAGCGCGCTCGCTCCCTCAATAATAATACTGCTATCAGTGCTATGTATGTAAAGTAGATGTATATGCATAGTAGAAACATACCTAGTAGTACCTCGTCTACTACATAGTAGAGTACTGTTATTTTTTGCGTGGAGTAGAGGTGCATAGTACCTTATACTTAGAAGAAGGTAGCTAGCTATCTCTACTACTATGTACGTGCTCCTCTATTGCTTCTGATACTTGCACTCATCTTGATGATCGACGCCAGCCGTGTGTCTTGACGATCGCAGACTCGCTCCTCCTCCTCCTCCTCCTCCTCCCCAAAACCGAGTATGAGTACCAGCAGGAAGAATGGCACACGCGGCTCTCGCAGTTTTGGCGGCGGTTTTGGCCAAGCACTGAGGACGGCAACGACCACCATCCGGGCCAGGCTCTTGACGCCGAGCGCCACGCAGCCTCAAGTACCTCCATTATTCCTCCCCCGGGGGGCCGGCCCCCTTGCTACGGCCTTACAAAAAAACACAGGGATCTTCAAAGGCCGAGGCC